>LPNX010239990.1:154792-220493 GCA_001517045.1 Pseudotsuga menziesii | reverse complement strand
ATGCTCAAATACATTGCGTACAACCTAAGCCTATTATATGTTAATATAATAGCCACGAATATTGAATCGAATCATTTGGAAGGGAAAAATCAAGAGAAAACTACATTTCATAGTTAACACCCACAATAGCGTCCTCTCCCATCATGCCCCTACCGAGTAACCCATTGGCAGATGAGGACTTTAGCTGGAGTAAATCCCATCTGTGTGTAGTGTGCATATTGATAATCTTGGTGGGCATAACATAGGCCACTCCATGGAGATCTGCATCCCATCTTCAAAGGAATAAAATTTAGGGTTGTTTATCCTTTATGGATTTGTATGTTTAATCACCACCTTAATGGAGATGGTAAGAACGAAAGCAAAAACAAAACAAAATACTACAGTATTTCATGGTTCATTGCCCCATTGATGCCACCCAACTGTACTAGCTTTGATATTAAGTGAACATGTTATTTTTAATAATATATTTTTTATAAATCACATGTCAACTCTAGGATGAGCACAAAAAGACTTACATATCTCTCCTCTACTAGGTTGTATAATGCACCTCTTGGGTACAATGAAAGGATAAACATAAATAGATAAAAAAATAAAAAAATATAAGTATAATCAATTAAGATGTATATGGATAGTGATAGTTTGTTGCTATATGATAACGTTGAAAAAGGATACGATAAGTGTAATTTGAAGTTTTATATATCAAAGGTTATAAACATTACTTTCATATTATTTTATAATTATAATAAAAATTGTGTTCAATATATTTATTTAACTCCACATTTTATTTTAAATGTGTTTTTAAGGGTAAGGTTTTACTCTACTTTTTAGTTGTTCGCCAATGGCCTTTTATGTGGACAAAGTTAATTTTCTCAAACTTATAATTTTGTATATAGAACGAAAGGATTGAAAAATAGTTTTTTTTTTCATTTATATATAATTTTCATCTTACTTTTAATTTATAAGTAATTTCAATTTATAAATAAGAGTAAAATATATTTAATGTTTTATACATAATCTTAATCCATAATTAACCCATAAAGAATATAACATATCATAAGGTTTAGAAGAGTAAACATGTTATAAGTAGGATTTATAGGGAGGATAACAAATTCTCTTTTTAATTTTTTTTAAAATGCAATTCACCGTTGTCCAGGGCTATTCCACAGAAGAAAGCAGATACTCGTTATTTTCAAAGAGAATCAAAATATCCTACAGGTGTGGGAGGGGTTATTTTTAATCCATGAAGAAATGAAATATATAGTTTTTTGGGGGGTCTAGGCAAAAGTACTAACAATCAGACGGAGCAGGAAACCCTAATTCAAGGCCTAGAAGCTATGGCTAGCATGAGCATTGGGAACTTCCAATTTTTCAGGGATTCAAGGATAGTTATACAAAGAATGAGGAGAAATCAGGAAGGAAAAAAGAAAGTTGTTGGGAAAGCTCAGAAAAGAGTGATGGCTTTTATCTCAGATATCTCCAAGGTCCAATTTTATCACGTTAAAGGAAAAACAGTAAAACTGCAAATAAGCTAACCAACTAAGGAGATCAACTAAAGAAGGAGGAATTAAGTGTCAATCACTCTTCACCTAAGATTAAATGGATTGCTTGTATCCATGGTTATTAGGAAACACAACCCACACTTATAAAAGAAGGGAAGATAGCCGAAATGGGAATTTTAACCAAGTTGGAGCAATGGTCAGGCTCCCATTCGCCAACTACCATCTCGGTGAGGTGTCGATGCATGCTTTTGCATGGAAGCCATGGGATATAATGAGCATTAAAAACTCAAAGCTGGCAAGGTCGCTTCCTATCTACCTTCCGTCTGTTGGAATAGTTAAGTAGGCAGACATGATGAATAAGGGTGGGGGTTCGCATGAAGGCATTTTCTCTTGAGAAAATTTGAGAATCAATTCAATGCTTTGTCTATTTATGGTAGTGTGAGAAGGTCAGGGATAATGAGAAATGGGAGTACCTTTTGAAAGACTTGGTGCCAACGGCTATGGATTTCAGGGTTGAATCCCTGGACTCCCTGGACTGAATGATGGCTGAAATAATGCAACTGAAGAGCTTTATGGCTGACTACAAGAAAATGTTTTGTTGTGTGTATGAAGTGTCAATAGTAGTGCTAGATGAGAGTAGGAAGTTCTCAATAAATTTTTTGAGCATGGCTTCATGCATGGCAGATATTAAAGGGCATGTCAGAGTCCAAGGTGGAGAAATGGAAGATATTCATAGTAAATTGTAGGAGATGGACCATTTCCAAGAATCCCAGTTTGAAGAGCTAAAGGAAGCGACCTTGAGTGCCAAGCATAGGTTGCAAGAATAGGCCATGTCTGTTAACGAGCGAAATGAAACCTGGCTCACCTAGCTTAAGGAGATATTGGAATAAATACATTTGGACCTCGAGCCGAAAGGCCATGCAGGAACCCCGGCTTCTGCAAATGTTGAAGATACCCCGACGGAGGAGAAATCTATAGGCCAGACGAGCTGCGAAAATATGTAGCAATGAATCTCAGATACTCTGTTTTATATATATATATATATATATATATAATCTCTGTTTTTTTGCTAGTTTATATGTAATCAGTTTATTAGGATTTATACAATTAAAGGAAATGGAATAGAATGTAAAAGTTCTTTCTCTAAAAACCAGGATGAACCAGAAGTAGGACCTATCTCTATTTTGGGCTTGTTAAGACTGGAAAAAAAATTGATGAGACTGCTTTGAGAAGGACTCTGATGTAACTATGCCACCTTTTTTTATATAAATATATATGTTTTCGTTTCTCTTAAAAAAAAGAGGGAATCAAAGTATCGATATATTACATCAAAACATGTTTTGAGCTGGATTTTCTTTTTAACTACTAAAACTAAAGTCCATTAATGTTCAATTTTATCTGAGGGATTACAAATATATATAATATTTTATTCATAACTTTTATAGTTACAAGAATTAACATCATTATGAGAACAACCCTGGTTATGTGAGTTTTTCACTAACGACTTAGGTTAATTGTTGTCACAATTTTAACAATCTCCACCTTGACAAGAATTTATCTAATACCTTTCCCAAGTTCGTGCATCTTCTTTCCTGCAAACCAAGAGAAGCCAAACACCCCCTCAAGTTCTCTAACACTATTGGTTTTGAGAGATCAATAATAATAAAAAATTAACTACTAAAACTAAACTTAATTAACAAATAACATTTCAATTTTATAGTTAATATTTTCTTACTAGGAGAATTGACAATTGGAGACTAGGATGGTACTAGCATGACACGGGGTCTAGGGATCCAATTCGGTTACCACTATATCCCTAGGTGTCCCACAACCGCCCACAAGCATGGTTGGGTGTGATTTAAACTCATGACCTTTTTACAATTGTGACTTCATATCAAGCAAATTGCCAATAAACCACACCCGCAAGGGCTAATTATATATTTAATTTTAATTACTATTACTAATTTTTAATTTCATTTTATATTTATAATATTTTAATTTTAATTTATAATATTATTTTTATCCATATGTTTTTGATAAAAATAAGTAAATTTCTCATCCAAAAATTGTAATATAGTTTGTTCTTCCATCAATGTTGGTTTGTTCAAGTCATTTTTCATACTAAAGTTTTAATTGTAGTTTTTTTTCATTTATGGACATCTTAAAAAAATATTGTCAATGCAATTAAATGTAAAAAGAAAGGAAAAATTTAAGTTGATGTGTATTTGAATTTTATAATGTAATTAAAATATTTAATATATAAGAATGTAATTTAATAATTAGTTAAATAAATAAATAAACATCACAAAGTGGGATTTAAATTTAAATAGGAAAGATAATAACTTTTTTCTTAATCATTTTAGATAATTGACCCTATGTTCAAATACATATATTTTTATAACTTGTTATGCAAACAAGTTTTATTATATACAATCAAAATTATATCCTTAAAATGTATTTCTTTTTCTAAAATAGAAAAAACAACTATAATTAAGATTATTAGTTTATTTCAGGGGAGGCAGGTGTGGGAGGGATATTATTTGGTCTCGGAGGAAATATTGTTGATTCTTTTGCTTGAGGATTGGGGAAGAAAATCAATAATGAAGCAGAGTGGTTGGTGCTTATGCTTGGTTTCGAAATCACCGCTAGGAAAGGCATATGCAGAATAATTATCATCGATGAGTCATGGTAGTTTATTCAAAAGATGAGGTTTGGATACAAGAAAGGTAACATTTGATGTAATAGAATATATCGAAGGATCACATTTATCTCCGCAAAAATAGAGGTATTTTCCTTCCATGTTCTTCGAAGCAACAACAGGGATGTTGACCTTGTTGCAAACAAAGGAGTCTTGTTGGAGCCAGGTTTAATCATTTATCCCAATGAAGAAACCAAATTTAATTCCATTCCATGACATTTCATGTTGGGAGGATAAATCCTAGTTCATTTTTGCGCGACTATGGTTCACACCCTCTTTCTCTAGTCATCTTTCTCTATGATCACCACTGTGACTAGTGAGAGCAAGGCACAGTTGAAAGACCACTCAACCGGGTTCTTTCACCAGGTCAAGAATTTGCTACAATCTTTGACAAATGCAGTGTTAGAGAAGGTTCCACAAGTGGACTTGTTGCATAGAGTAGCGAAGATCAGTACTAGGAAGAAAGTAAGGATCGTGCAGATTCCACCACAGGTGTTGGATTCTGGTAGTGAGGACATTGATGCCATCATGCAACAGTTCAACACCATCAGCTTGGACATCAAAGAGCTACCCACACATGTGCTGGTGCGATTGCAAAAGATAGCAAACTAGGTGCTTGTAGACTGAGAAGCCATTGTAGGAGATTACCTTGTCAAGTTGTAGGAGCAAGTGGCAGCGATGAAAGAAGAAATAGAAAGAATGAAGGAAGTGTGAGAAGCAAGATTGATATCAAAGGGAAAGGCCTTTGATGATCAAGAGCGATTGGAGAAATCTATTACAGTCGCATGTTAGGAAATCCCTAACATTACAAAGGAAATGTTCGCAGAGGTGAAGATTCTGTAATTTAGACAGATCATCGCAGATCTGAAGAAAGAGGATGAGGAGTTGCAAGCGTGAAATGTTACCAGTACCCCACCATAGAAGATTGCAGGGAAAAAGGGAAAGAACGAGGATGCACTTACACAACTAGAATACTGCGAGAAGACAAAAAAGATGTTGGCAGATGCGACCAGATAATTTTGGATGAGTGTGGTTCAGGATGAGCAACTAGAGAAGCTAGGCACACAACTCCATGAAGCAGAAGCGTAGCTAACGACAATGAGGGCATCCCTCAAAACGATGTCTCCCATGGTGCAAGTTAGTAAAGCAGCGGAGTTGAAGGCACTTCAGCAAAGAGAAATCAAAGCGCAGAAGTGGCATCAGTGCCACACGACCTAGTTGGACGAATTTCAGGATATTTGAGAACAATTAGCAATGAAAGTTGTGAATACACTGACAACTTGATGCAGGAGCATCATGGCATTCCAACAATGTGATGAGTTGGTCACATGTTGTGGCATATTTTTGTTGTTTTGTTGAGTCATAGTTTGTTAGCACCGGTAGGAGTGATTGTGTATAATGACTCCATACGAGGAGATCAAGCCATAGTTTGTTTGTTTGTGACAGGGACTTTTTCATCATGCTTTGTAGTAGTTTGTTTTCAGTTGCAGGACCACTCAGTGTAGGAGGTTACAATTTAGCTTAAATAGGAAGATTAGAGAAGGGAGAAGGATTTTGTTCTTCAGGGTTAGAATTCCAATTCACAGAAGGGAAGATCAGACCTGCGTCTGGTTTCCACTTGTAAATACTTTGAGAAGACTGAAGAATGTGAGACGAGTTGTGTGTTTGTTCTATTGCTTAATAGAAGGATTAGTTGTGTGTTTGCAATGTCATTAGTCTAGATGCATTTACTGTTTGAATGATGTATCCATGAAGAGCTGACTTTGGCGTTTTTCTGAACATCTGTGTATTTCTGTGAAGTTGTTGATTCACGCATTAAATCACACCAGATCCTAGAGGTGTTGGTTGGGTAGGTTGTGGTTGATACCACCTACACCATAACTACTAACAAGGGTTGCATGAAAGTGGTCGAGAAGGTTACAGAGCATCCGACGGAGCAAGATGTAGAATATTTTGCATCAATCAGCATACGGACAAAGGATGCGGTTGATGAAGTACGAAAAGAGTATGATGACTTCAAGATCAAGATCACCACTTACATTGTTTCTAGTTGAAGTGGCTCGAGGGAGAGCCACAAGATTGTGTTGGGGGCCTATTGGCAAGTGGTTTTGATGCACATAGTGTGATAGTGACAGAAGTCAACGAACATTGTAGAAGGCGAAGAAGTCGACAAGTGGTCACCCTAGTTGTATTTTTGTAGTTTTTGGTCTGATTTAGTTAGAAAGATAGTTAGATGTGGACCATTTTGTAAAGGCACAAGATTATAAAAGGATTTAGAAATGTAGTAGGAAATCATCATCTTTATCTTTTGGCATCTTTAGATAATCGATATCTTTGTCATCTTTGTGCCTTCTATTCTGGTCTGAGGCTATCGACTAGGAGATGTATTTTGAGGAAGTATGTTGACCTGCGAAAGTTAATAAGATGAGAATGTTGCTGGGAATTCCAGGTGTTATGTTGTGATTTATGATCTAATGGATATTAACTGTGAATGTTGCAATCAAAATGAATGATTTGTTGCGATCTAAATGAATGATGTGTTGTGATCTAATGTTTTAATGTTTTGCTTATGATGAGAAGTGTTCATATGATAGATGGATTCTTGTGTATTGATTTGTTCTCTATATAATGGAATGGTGTGATGTTATATCTGATATAATGGTGAATGAATGATGTGATAAAACCATGTTCTGAATATATGGGTAACCGTGTGACTGAGAAATACTAGTGTGCAAGTCCTCTTCCCCTCTGTGGAAACATGGTTCCTGCAGCTCTCCCTCAAACATATCGGGTGAGACCTCATCTGCTTCATAGGCATTGCTGGACAGGGTAAAACCTGTTTGGGTCGATGTTTAGGGAGATCATGGTGAAAAGGGTTGTCGACAGTGAGTGAACCCCTGTTGACTGAAGTGTGTCAACAAGGCGATGAATAGACACATTTTATGGTGCATGCTCCAATCCATGCGATAGCAAGTAATGGTTCAAATGACAAAGGGACCTTACATTTAGTTATTTCGCCCATTCGTAGTCTTCACACATGTGGTTTGGTTGTCAAGATGGATCCCCTGTCGAGTGAAGATCATTTGATTTCTTTTGGGGGCACATTCAGATACCGACGCTGTGAAGTTATCACTTGTCGGAAGTTCTTTATTTTGAATTCTCTCTCATCTCATGGTCGTTAGTCGATCATTATGTGATGGGTTTAGAAATGCAAGATAAGAGCGACAGGCTTAAGGCTGGAATTGAGGAAGTCAAACACCATTTTCACAAGGTATTCAAGGCAGTCTGTGGAGGTCTGAAACAAAATCAAGAGACCTCTACTAGTATCGGTCATGTCATTCATCATCTTACCCATCAAGACTCGCAGATCGATGATTTAGAAAGGAACATTCAAGAACTCATGGGGATGATGGAAAAGCTATCAAAAGACTTATTGAAGGTGATAAATTTGTCTCAGAGTAGCCATTTTTATGCGCTAATAGACCTCAGAGCACAACCCATGGAAGAAGTTTTAGTCTCTAAGCCATCCCCAGGCATGGAAGGAATGAAAAAGAAGTAGGTTTGGCCTTCGTTTTCTGTTAATGTATTTTTGTATTCTGCTTAATCTCCAGTTTGTCAGTGTTTACCCCTCTTTAGCTATGGTGAAATATAGAAAGAAAAACAACTTTTTTTACAAATTTCAAATAGTTTTAACTATTGTCTTCTCATTTATGATGTTTGTTGATATCATACAACTTGCAATTTTTTCGTAATGAATGGTTATGTACATCCTTTTTTTCCTATAATGAAAAGTTTTCCAATTTCTTTAAAAAATAATATTAGTTTATTTTTATTTTTATTGATACAATCTTAAAACTTTGACATTATATATAAACAAAGCTTAATTACATGAAATATAATGATTTGTAAAAACACAAATTTACACTTATACCAAAATACTTATTATTTATAAATCAACTATATAAACTATTTACATAGTATTTCCACATTTCTTATAAATAAATTAATGAAATAATGTTATATAATATTAAGATGGACAATTAATACATGTACCCATTAAACCATAATATAGTTGGAATTTATTAATACACATGTCTCACTCAACCTTCGTTATACGAACCCTCTATGACACCACATCGATAGAAAATATATTCTCTATGACGGCCATCCTCTTCTCTCGATGTCCACATGCAAGTGCATTGATTTTAGTGTTAAAAAAAAATTATACTTTTATATTATATTTAAAAGTATTGATGAGATTTAGTTTGGGTAGTTGAGTGAAGAATGTGTTATTATTTTTTTATCTAACTTAATTTGTTTTTAATATATATGTGGGGTAAGTAGTTATTATAAAAGTATTATTAACTTCATTTTCATGTTAAATTTTGAGGATGGGAGGATATTTTTTCAAACATTGAAGTCCAAGGAGTTAATTCAATTGGCTATGTTCAATTTTTTTTGACTAATTGGATAGTTTTGTACTAGCAAGTGTCTTGTTTGAATTCCTCTTCGTGAAGTGCACTAGTTTATACTGGCAAGTTTATTAGAGATGCCATCTACAAATGTGGAGAAGTATCTCTTGGGTTTCTCCACAAAGTTTTACTTGGAAAAAATGTAGACATTGATATATTCCTTGTTATCACTAAGCCCAAACTAGTAGGGTTAGTTGAAGAAATATGTGTGTCACTAATATTGATGATGACAAAACTAATCTATCACGTGGCAAGGCTCAATAATGAATACTTGAGGAAAATATGTAGAGTTGTAGCTTCTAAAAGTGAAATTTCCATACACTTTGAGGGGTGTGTCAATAATACAGATATAATTAGGACTAAGGAGTCAACCTTTCCACCATTAATTTACTTGCTTGATTATCCCTCTAGGGGGGTTTGTTGGGCCTAGAGAAAGATAGGGAGAATTCAACTAGAATTCTTCCCAAGGATGAAAAAGAGTCAGCTCGAAAGAAGTAAAAGGATATCCTAAAAAAGTAAAGAAGAAGACAACGAAGAAAGAGCTAAGGAAAGAAGCAGCAGAAGAGGAATTTGTGACATGAGAAGAGAAGAGTTCACGATAGAAGAGAGGTCATGGGGGAAGAGGAAGTGTGCCAGAAGGAAGGATGCAATAGGGAAGGATGCAACAGATTTAACTGTGTCAGAAGACGTGTAGCGGTGCAACGGCTAGCAATCGCTAGTTCGAAAATATCGTGGGTACAAGGATGGCTAGAGTCTGCGAAATACACACGCATGAAAGCATATTTGTAAGTCGGTTCGTTAATGCCTAATGTAATGTGTCGATATAATAGGAAAGAAAACCTATTGGCTAACTGTATGAAGTCAGCTGAAAGTGACATGGAAGAGTCTATAAAAGGAGGAACCCAAGTTGTATGTGGGTTAGACTCCGAAGGGTCTGTTGATGTTAGTTCCAGTAGAAACTGGTCTTTTAGTGAAAGTTTGGTTGTATAGTCTCTTAGAGTGTTAAGGTTGTAGAGAGAAATTGAATAACATGTAATTGAGTGCACAAGAGAGTAGAATAGAGTGAGTTGATCCAGCCTGTGTGCGGATCGACAATAGAGTGTAGATGGGAGTGATTTGATCCAAGCTATGTGTGGATTGACAATTAGAGTCATAGAAGATAAAGAATAACAACAGAAGACCAAAGAACATGAGAGGAGGAAGAAGTTTTTATAGATAAGAATGTTATATTTTTATCATTCAAGCTAGCATTATGATCTTAGGATCTTTAACTGAGAGAATAACATGCACAACAATAAAACACAAGAGACAAGAGATACAAAGAATTTTCCTCGGGCAAACCATAAAGGAGAAAACCCCGCAACTTCCTCAGAGATAGAATCAACACCAAAAGTAAAACCCGAAAACATAAAGATGATCTCCTGACATAAGTAGTCTCTCTCTTGTCCTAGCAACTTCTCCTCTCACTCATGTGCCCCAATGAGTGAGTGTGTGTGTGTGTTAAATAGAGAGGCTCACTCTCTATTTATATTCTTTCGTTCACTTGAAGCCCACTCCAACATGTCGGCCTCACTTAACAATTACTTACTAGAGCCGACATCTCTAGGAGTGTCTAATAACCCTAGTGCCCCACAACTTGTGGGGACTTTTCCTCCTTCGACCAATAAGGAGGGTTATCCTTAACATAATGGTAGGGACTATTGCCCCGACTTACAATGGCTCACCTAGGGTTGACTTCTCTAAGATAGTCTAATAACCCTAGGGCCCCACAACTGCGGGGACTTTAACCCTTGACCAATAGGAGGGTTACCCACAATGACTTGACATGACTTGTTTACATTATAGAACCTACTGATAGGAACATAGAGGCATGACATGACTCAAATACATTACAAAAACATCCCAAAATAAACATCGGGGTATAATACATAAGATATATGGATGAATACATTTCGAAGTTACAAATACATTAACACTGCCTCTTAACTAGGAAGGTATTCTCTTGACATAATTTATCAGCACAAGTCTTCTTCTTTGTATCATCTGGATCATCATCGAGTCCTCGTCATCTTCAAGTCATCTTCATCTTCAAGTCATCTTTATCTTCAAGTCATAAATATTCATCTGGATCTGGATCATTACTCGATCTGGATCATCATCACTCGATTGGGATCATCACTCGATCTGGATCATCTCTGCTGGATCAACATCACTGGATCTGGATCATCACTCGATCTGGATCATCATCACTGGATCTGGATCATCACTAGATCTGGATCATCTTTGCTGGATCATCATCACTCGATCTGGATCATCACTCGATCTGGATCATCATCACTCGATATGGATCATCTCTGTTGGATCATTATCACTGGATCTAAACCATCACTCAATCTAGATCATCACTGGTGCTATCTCATGATTCTTCTCATCACAGGAAGTTCTACAGAGCTAGCCCTTTTTCATGCTGGGTGTAGGCCTAACCTCCATGTAGGTCTTCTTCAGCACTTATATCTGAACCTAAGTCAAAATGGCCCATCCAACACTTACATCTGACCTTGACTCGTCAGAAAGGCATGCCCAACACTCACATATGACCATGAGAGGAACTTAATCCCCTCACCATGTTAGAATGGCCCAGGCCTTACATTTGACCATGGAAGGAACCTCATCCTCTCACCATGTTAGAATGGCCCAGCCCTTACATCTGACATACTCGTCAGAATGGCCCAGCCCTTACATCTGACCTACTCATTAGAATGGCCCAACCCTTACATATGACCTACTCATCAAAATGGCCAAGCCCTTATATCTGACCTACTCGTCAAAATGGCTCTGCACTCACATCTGATCATGTGAGAACACATCCCACAGTCATATCAGAATGGTCCCCAGTCCCAGACTAAGCTTTCCTGGTAACTGACCAGCTGCCTCCATTCTCCCAGAGAATGGCATCAACCCTTATATCTAATCAAGCGGGAACCAATCCCTCAATCACATTAGAATGGCCATGTGCTCACATCTGATCATGTAAGACTACATCTTACAGTCATATCAGAAAGGCACTTAGTCCTAGACCGAGTATTCATGGTAACTGAATAGGCACCTCCATTCCAAGAATGGAAATAACCCTTATATAAGATAATGTAGGAACGAATCCTATAGTCAAATCAGAATGGCTCAACACTCATATATGACATGGAAGGAACCAATCCTCTCACCATGATAGAATGGCTCAGCCCTTACATCTGACCATGGAAGGAACCAATCCTCTCACCATGTCAGAAAGGCTCACTGACTCATCACTTCCCCTTGGAAGGAACCTTGATCTGGAGAACACCAAGCTTCTCCCTGAAGTACTCAAACTTCAATCTGGCCAATGGCTTCATCAACACATCAGCTATTTGTTCATCCGTCACAACATACTGGAGCTTCACTGCTCCTCTCTGCACCATATCACTGATATAGTGATACTTGATCTCGATATGCTTCGACTTGTCATGGAACACCGAGTTCTCCGACCAGTTCACACAATTATGGTTATCGCAATGTATACAAGTAGCATCCATCTGGAGATCAAATAAATCAGACAGTAGCTTCCTTAGCCATACTACCACACAACTAGATAAACAAGTTGCGACATACTCTGCTTTAGCTGTATTCAGTGCCACACAGGACTGCTTCCTACTTAACCAAGAGATCACACCTGATCCCATACTGAAGCAACACCCTGAAGTGCTCTTCCTATCGATGGCACTGCCTGCCCAATATGAAACAACATAACCCTCCAGGTTAATCTTTTGACTCACCTCATAGTTGAGCCCATAATCAACTGTACCCCTCAGGTACCTCAGAATATGCTTTGCAGCAATCAGGTGAACATGTCTCAATGTGTTCACAGCAAAGCAAGTTTATGGTCTCATATCCGTCAAGTACATCAAGGAACACATCATCTGATGATACATCGTGGCATCAACCGACTCTGATGAAGCAACACTCAATAGATTCAGGTTCGATGCCATAGGTATGGTCATGCAGTCCATCATCCTGAACCTATTCAATATCTCTATTGCATACTTCCCTTGTCCACATCTCCATGCCTAGGAAATAGTGCATCGACACATAACAGGGGCATCACTGGTCCTCCGCCTTCAACCTTGAAGCAAAGGTTGGAATCCACTTTAATCTCAATAAAGCCTAGATTCATTAGTAATCTGTCCATCCTATCATACCATGTCGATGCTCAAGATCTTCTGTAGTCACTCCCTCTGAAGCAGAGCATCATACTCCCTCTATCTTCCGTACTCTATGCACTGAAACATTCTATACCGGAGTGACAAGTAGCTTCCTATGCTACTAATATTCTATGTAGCCATCTAGTGTATATACTTTCATCTTCAACCTTGTAGAAAATGTTAAGATCTTCATCAAGCTCATCATGTATGTGTTTCAACTCTTACTGGCTGCAAATGTCTCTTCGTAGTCTATTCCTTCTTTTCGTGAGAAGCCTCGTGCTACGAATCTTGCCTTGTATCCCACGATATTTCCATCTACTGTATGATGGAACTATGAAATTTCCTTCACTTATCGATACTGCATCCTAGACATCATTCTTCTTGAATTGGTCTTCCCTTTTTTCTTGGTTACTTCTTCATAGTTGAAAGGTTTTGCATCAATGATGTTGCTACATTCGTCACTTGTTCTTCGAAACAAGTCTCATCCTTCTTTTCTTGTAGGAAATTTTACACAATCTTTCCTACAAGTCAAATGCATTAGTTGTATGGTTAGAAACATTTCATAAGGAATATTCATAATGGAAAATTCTTATGCATAAATATATGATCATGCAACTATTTTAGCCAATACAACATTCATCCATATCTCACAGAAAGTTTCTAGATGCCTTCCATCTCTACCAAGACAACATTGAGATTGTGCACTAATCCAATATGTCAGCAAAGAGGTTTCATTCTAGATAAGTAGCAATGGAGAGTTGGTATTGCACCAGGCGCTACTTCCCTGTCACATGCATATTAGTAGTATACTGTCATTAATGCAAACATTCTATCATGCATAATACATCAACTGAATATAAACAAATGCATAACAAAACAATATCATGAAATGACAATTGAATATTTATCTTTATTTGTTTTGTGGGTGTTCCTTCTTGATCCTTCCGCTTCATCATCTTCTTCATTCATGACTTCATCATTTCTTATACAAAATCTCAATATGGATAAGAGGTTCTTCAAGAATTGAGTCCTTCATATTCCTCATCGCTTGAGGGATCTTCTTTCGATGGTGAGAGCTTGATCTTCAATTGCTCCCATCTTCTCGTTTCTTCTTATGAGTCGAGCTTAATCTTCTTCCCAGAGTCTGCTGAAAGCAATGACTTCCTTCTAGCACACATTCCTCGAATGAATGAATCCCATGATCTTGGGAGGCCATTCAAGGTGGCTATCATCACTTCTGCATTCTTCACTTATTCTTTTACTGCTTCAAGTTGTTCTTTGATTTGAGAGACCCTTGTAAAGTATGACTGCATGGTCTCTGCATTCTGGATCTTCACATTCTTCAACTGGTTTCTTAAGGTCATATTCCGATTTATGTTCTTCCCTTCAAATATATTGGTCAAGGAATCAAACATCTTTGGTGTCTTTAAGGAAGACACTTGTGGTACAAGTTGATTTGTGATTGAATCAACAATGATCTTCTTGACCTTGACCAAGTTCTTCTTGTGTAAGGCTTCTATCCTCTTCTCCCTCTGGAACCAGAACCTCTCTACTCATGCAGGTGTCCAATTCATTTTCTTCAGAGAGATCATATACTTCCATGCTTAGAAGTTGTCAACTTCACCAAGATTATCATCAATCTGATGTGATAGATCACTTTTAAATGAGAACCTCAAATGAAAATAGCAAAATATTAGATCTTACCGATTTGAGGTGTTCGTCTTGGTTCTAGAGCTGACTGATCTAGGGTTTGTCAGAGAAACCCTAATTTTCAAAACTTTGAATATTTCATATCTGATTGGATATAAAGATATATCTCTTCAATTTGAGCTGTCCAATGTACTCCTTTTCTGAAAACAGTGGAGGGAAGCTCCTGGAACAGGAAGCCCTAGTTTACCAATTTATTCTGCATAAATGCCTGTTACTATTTCTGTGATATCTCCGAAATTGCTACTCCTCTATGTATAAAAATTTTCACTGAGGTAACCGCACATGTCACTATTCCAACACCATAGGTTTTATCATAATTGGTTTCACCAATTGGGACTTATGATCATTTTCCCAAGGTGACCTCTTACAGGACTTTTTAGAATAGCGAAGTTGTATGGACATCCACGTGTCACTATTTCATCTTATGGGTATGAAACTCAGACCAAAGAAATTACAGTCCGTTCCCTTTCTGGAACATCTTCATAAATTTTATTTGGACCTTTGTAGCCCAAGATATAGCAATTCTCTCCTAGTGTCCTGTTTAGGGATGAATCCTGGAAGAGGATGGAACCCTAACTTGGAGGGATCATATATCCCAGAATATAGCGAATCTGATGCTGAATTTTGGACACAACGTAAATCAATATTTTATATTCTGCCTCTACAAGGTTCATCTCCTTATCCTTTTCCAATCCCGAGATATAGCGAATGTACCAAAACGTATCAGTTTTAGTATTTTAGGGTTTTTCCAGCTCAGGGTCAAACTAGGGTTTGACTTTCCCAAAGTTTCACCCAACCAAAAATATTGACCCAAGTCTCTAAACTTTGATTTTGATGAGGATAGAAATCCTATTTTGGGCTCACTCAAAAATTCCTCTTTTGTAAGAATCCCTAATTTCCCGCACCAAAACTGAAAATGCTCGGAATCGAATTCCGCTTCAACAGAAAGATGTGCCCTTCAATGGAGAGTCAGCCTAGCATAATTTTGCTAATGGATTGTGGAGAGAGACCCAAAAATTAAGAAGCCATAGCTTCTATATTTGCACAATGTCTTCTTGTTAGGTTAGATCTGATACCATGTTAGATTTTTATCATTCAAGCTAGCATTATGAGCTTAGGATATTTAACTAAGAGAATAACATGCACAGCAATAAAACACAAGAGACAAGAGACACAAAAAAATTTCCTCAGGGAAACCATAAAGGATAAAACCCCACAACTTCCTCAGAGATAGAATCAACACCAAAATTAAAACCCGAAAACATAAAGATGATCTCCTGACAGCAGTAGTGTCTCTCTTGTCCCAGCAACTTCTCCTCTCACTCATGTGCCCCAATGAGTGAGTGTGTATGTGTTAAATAGAGAGACTCACTCTCTATTTATATTCTTTCATTCACTTGAATCCCACTCCAACATGTCTCCCTCACTTAACAATTACTTACTAGAGCCGACATCTCTAGGAGTGTCTAATAACCCTAGTGCCCCACAACTTGTGGGGACTTTGCCTCCTCCGACCAACAAGGAGGTTTATCCTTAACACAACGGTGGGGACTATTGCCCCAAATTAGAATGACTCACCTAGGGTCGACTTCTCTAGGATAGTCTAATAACCCTAGGGCCCCACAACTGCGGGGAATTTAACCCTTGACCAATAGGAGGGTTACTCACAATGACTTGACATGACTTGTTTACATTATAGAACCTCCCGATAGCAACATCGAGACATGACATGACTCAAATACATTACAGACACATCCCAGAATAAACATAGGGGTACAATACATAATATATACGGATGAATACATTCCAAAGTTACAAAACATTAACAAAGAAAGAGATATCTAGAATAGAGTCTGCAACTTAGTGCATAGACCAAATGTGCCATATATTTCTCATGCCAAATGAAGAGCGCCTTTGTGGTTTTTCTGGGATGGGTTTCCATGTTAGATACTGTCTCAAATGTGTGATTGATGAATGTTATTGAGATGCATATATATGTTACTGTGATAATGTGTTTATGCATTTTCTTATGACTGAGTTATATGTATTCATTGCATTGTTTTCATTAAATGTGCCTATGTTTCATTGTGTTTTTTTTATAATACATGTCGAAGGGATAATTGTAGTGCAACTTAACTGTGTGTAATAAGTATAAACACCCCACCCATCGGATTCTATCAAGCACCTTGGTCGAATATCAAGGGACCCGAAATCCCCCACCCAAATGCAGAAACCTGGTTCTAGCAGTTACCCATAGAAATATATCTTAGGTGAGACTACATCTGTGTCACAGGTGCTGTCGATCGAACCTTTCTCTATCAGTCCAATATCTTGGGATTTGTTGCGTGCCAAGGAGGGACTGAACCTAGGTCGAAGAGGAACCCAAGCCAACAAATGGTTATCTTGTCGAGACTGTGAATCATTTTGGTGAGGGATATATTATGGCATCCGAGGAAGGATGAAATCCAAGACTGGGTGGATTTCAAAGCATTAGAATTTGCACGATAAGAGAGTAAGGGAACTCCGTTAAACCCAACATAGTGGTTGGGTCGATACCTCTACACAAATATTCACGATATTTTATTTTCTGAGTTTTCTACTATGTTCCATGAGTGGTTATCGAAGTTGGAAACCCAACAAAGAAACTTTCAAGGAGGAGAACCGACAGAGTGGAATCCTCAGTTGATTCAGTGAATGAAAAGTGTAAGAAACCTTGTGTTGAGGGCTGTTGATTTTTGGGTAGATAGAATTTGCAAGGATATATTACTAAGTTTGTTGTCAACATAATAACCTCATAAAGTGATGTGAAGAGAAAATTTTTCCAAGGGCCTCACAAAAGATATTTGGCATCCTTGAAAACTTGGATAAAGATGCTCGTATGTGAAAAATGAATCCTATGAATGTGACAGTTGAGAACTGTGCACAAAAATTTGGATATGTCGCAAGAGAACTGTAATAAAAATGGAGCAAACTAAGTTGAGATGTTCCTTGGAGATAGCGTAACTGAGCTATATTAATTCTTGCACATGATCTAGGAACTAAGAATCAATCTCATGAAAGAATAATCAACAAATACTCATGAAATGGTGTTAATCGAAACCAGAATGGTTTCCTCTCTATATATTCAATAAACAATGAATAGTTACAATAACAATGTAAAGCAATAGCTTAACTCCATGAAGAATTTTAATACCTAAGGAGAAAATTCGAATTTAGTGAGTGAGTCTAGCTTAACTGACCCTCAACCATTGGTTCACACTCAGTTAACCACTTGAGCAAAACCCTAATTGACTCACCAAACCCTAACTAAAGTTGGAGTGCAATAAATGACTGAATCTCAACTGAAGGAGATCAAACACATGTTATAGCAAGCCAACCATCAAGTGCTAGTGCTCCATGACTTCAATGAACCTCGATGAGGTTAAATGAAGCTGAACTAACCATCAGAAGTTGGTGGAGGCGCCCTGTTGACTCCAGATCATTAAATAATGATAAATAATCATTAAATAATATATTTAATGAGACAAGGCATCCTGACTGACTGGTTGAACTGATTGTAACCACTAGTTAGCAATTAGGTGCATTAATATCACTCAGATCACCCCCGGAGTGCTCTAGTGACCCTCCTTGACTGCAGGGGAAGGCTAAGTTAGATTCCTTGACTGTAGGTAGGCGTGGGTGTGGCTGGATGATGGCAATTAATGCTCCACTAATGTCAATTAATGTCAATTATACTTAGGATAGTGGTTTAACTAGGCCAATTTGACCAAAAAGAGTGTGTATGATGGTAAATGTCTCCAACACCCCCCCTTAAGCTATACTCAGGAAGAGTTAGAAAACATAAATGCATAAAAATGCTAGGGCCCTGGAAACTAAGGCCATAGGTCACCCTATACAATAAAGTAACTACTTAATATAATCAAGGAAATGGGGAAAACCTCATGGGAAAAATACTCCTCCTCAAACTAAGCAGTAAATCAAGAATTGGTTCTTCTATGCAGCAGCATCCTAAGACTGTGCATGTGAAACTATGAATCCAAACTAAATGAATATGTCTGGAGGAATATTCCACTTTGGAAGAAGAACAATGCACTCAACTGAATCAGAAATATAAACAACTACACAGTGAAAACTGGACCCATGTAGAGCAACTGAAATCATCTGAAGAGAGAGCAAATGTTCTTGAGGATTCGAACCATGTGTGGAACACTCAAGAAAATTATATGTTGCAACCTTGAACAGAAAATCATGAGTGGTAAAATCAGCCCTAATTTTTAGGAGCAAGTGTTCAAGCGGATGCAGAATGTCTTCCTCTTTACTAGTTCTGTGAGGAGATGAGCTTGTGACCAAAGGTAGAGAATCCCTGGGACTCTGGAGAGCGAATGATTGAGCTCCATAATCTGATATAACTTCAGAAATATCTAATGATTCACAAAATAAAATATCAGCAACCTCATAAGAGGAAACTAACACCAAATCCCCATCAGCAAAATTGAAGAAGAACTGCGATACTTGATTTTTCACACCGAAATTGGTGAGAGCAGCTACAAGCATGACAAAAAGATTTTGGATTTTAAAATATGAAAAAAATATTATAATATCAGAATGTAAATCAGATCTAAATAAGTTCACAACAGATCCAAAACTATGAAATCAAATCAAATCCCCAGCAGCAGTTTCGAGGGAGACTTGCGGTACTTGTTTCTTCACACCGTTGATGAAAACAGCTACAAGCAGTACTGAAGGTTTATGAACCTGAAATTTTGAACCAAGAAATATCATATCAGATCCAAATAAGATCATATAAGATCCAATAAGGTTCATATCATATCCAAAAGTATGGTCAACCAAGACGGTGGATGCATAGTTGTCTTTTTCTTCAAAATTCTGAAATTTGGTGCATGCAATCCTGCAGGATTTTGCTGAAAGATCTAGATCATGGGGAGTGAATGTTTCACTCTTATAATATGATATTTCTTTGAAAATATCCAATTTTTTACATATTTGTAGACCAACAGCAACATTAGAGGGAGAAAAATCAAATTTCTCTTCACTTTCGGAAGCAATTACTGGTAAATTTTGCATAGAATTCAAAGGAAAATCACCGGTGAATGTTTGCATGGAAGTGCAGCAGTGATTTTATTCAATATCAGAGATTCAAATGTCTTCTTCTGTTTCAGAAATATGAGAAGATGAGATATCAGAGATCTCATGAACTTCCAGAGCATCACGAGAAGGAGTCATTTCATGGAGACTTTCTTCAATTCGAATTGAATGTGTAGAAGATTTTGCTTCATCTTCATTAGAGAGAGTAGAGGCTGAGAATTTTGAGTAAAGAACTCTTGTGGTGCTGGCTGTGATCTCCAAAGTACTATTATGATCCTCATTGTGCTTTCCAAAGGTTTTGTCCAATATTGTCTAGACTTCCTTTGGGTATTCAACAGAACCAAGAATAAGGTAGTACAAGCTAGGAGAAAGGGCCAGACATATTACTCCAATAGCTCTATCACCGTCATTTAGCCAGTCATTCTCATTCTCATAAGACTCTTTTCCAATTCCAATAGACACCTCATAGAGACCTCGTCTCTTTAGAGATGCAATCATCTTCAACTTCCATTTTGAATAGCTTGTGAATGGGGTGAGCAGAGGGATTGATGAGTCCATTTGAAGTTGTACCTGTTAAAACCTACAAATCAAAACAAAAAGGGGCACCGTAAGGTTGGAAAGCCTACACATTTTAGGCTTTCATCACATCCATCATAGTCAATCAAGCAAGCTTGATCAACACGTTCTTTACTTGGGATATTGAGTGGTAAGCCTTGGCTTCTGGTGCAGTGCTGGAATTTTGAGCTATTGCTCAAATTTCATGGATAAATCTGTCAAAAAGATTTTTTTTGAGAGACAGATCTTCATCCTGCCATATGCTCTGATACCATATTAATTCTTGCACATGATCTAGGAACTAAGAATCAATCTCATGAAAGAATAATCAACAAATACTCATGAAATGGTGTTAATCGAAACCAGAATGGTTTCCTCTCTATATATTCAATAAAAAATGAATAGCTACAATAACAATGTTAAGCAATAGCTTAACTCCATGAAGAATTCAAATACCTAAGGAGACAATTCGAATTCAGCGAGTGAGTCTAGCTTAACTGACCCTCAACCATTGGTTCACACTCAGTTAACCACTTGACCAAAACCCTAATTGACTCACCAAACCCTAACTAAAGTCGGAGTGCAATAAATGAATGAATATCAACTAAAGGAGATCAAACACATGTCATGGCAATCCAACCATCAAGTGCTAGTGCTCCATGACTTCAATGAACCCCGATGAGGTTAACTGAAGCTGAACTGACCATCAGAAGTTGGTGGAGGCGCCCTGTTGACTCCAGATCATTAAATAATGATAAACAATCATTAAATAATATATTTAATGAGAGGATGCGCCCTAACTGACTGGTTGAACTTATTGTAACCACCAGTTAGCAATTAGGTGCATTAATATCACTCAGATCACCCCCGGAGTGCTCCAGTTAGCCTCCTTGACTACAGGAGAAGGCTAAGTTAGCCTCCTTGACTGTAGGTAGGCGTGGGTGTGAGTGGATGATGGCAATTAATGCTCCACTGATGTCAATTAATGTCAATTATACTTAGGATAGTGGTTTAACTAGGCCAATTTGACCAAAAAGAGTGTGTATGATGGTAAATGTCTCCAACAAGCTAGAGGATGGTTATTTAAGAAGTAGAAGAAATAATATGGTAGGAAGAGGGAGTTGTAGTACGACCATAGGAGAACACTACGAGCTCACATTGCATGTTGACTAAGGTTCTTGCGAAGAAGAAGAAGAATATCAGTCGATATCTGAAGAAGAAGAAGAACCAAAAGAATCAGCAAAATCTCCAAGACCAGAGAACGAGTACAACACACCTACAACGTTGCATACAACAACAGAGGTAAGATCTAGAAACTCGTCTCCAAGTAGAGTTGTAAATACTAGTAGTACTAACGCTGTGAATAGTGGAAAAGGGAGTCTGACTACTCACAAGTGTTTCCCAAGTGTATCAAGATCCAACATAATGGCTGGAATAGACATTAAGTTGCCAATATTTAACGGGAATGGATTATAAGATCCATAGCAACAATGGTTTCTCTGTGAAGCCATATGGATTGTGCGACATATCCAGGATGAGGACATCAAGAAAGAAGAAATGGTCACGACTTTGTGAGGTTGTGTTCTAGACTTATACATGAATTTTTCTATCATGCTAGTAGGGGTTTGATATAAAACACTTGACCAGATTCGAATCAGAATGATAGATGAGTTCAGAAAACTGAAATATGAGTCATAGTGCATTACAGAGATTAAAGAAATCAAGTAGGTACATACAAAGTCTATTTGGGACTTTGTTACAAATAAATCTTTCCACCATCATGTGTTGAGGCCTAAAACATCAGACATTTCCCTCAATTCCCAAACTGTGAAGTTGGACATTGGACCAGACTCTTATTTTCCATATTTGAGTCTAGCACCGCCTTTGCCTTTAACGCAAAACGTGTTACCTTATTCAGTAATGCCCATTGTCTCTTGACAATAAGCGGTTCCATCGCCTATTTCCTTTGATCAAAGAGAGGTTCCACCTTGGTAACGCTCTGTCTACATAGAGAAAAAGCGATGCTCAGGTTAAAAAGATAAAAAGAGAAGATTCATGAAGCTTCTCGAAGAAATACTTCATGGCACCCTCATCCCTACTCCTTTGGTCCACCTGGACTCGAGACCCCTCCTAGTAGGATCTCCCTTCCACCTCATCCACCATTTTCTCAACCATCCCTATCCTCACAAGGCCTATAAACCTAGATCATTCCCTGTGTTTGAGATAGAGAAAAGCTATGTTGATGCACTGAGGTTCTAACCAAATCTAGGGTGAGCATAGAAGGAGCAAGTTGGAGCTTTTGAGGACAAAGCATGGCATGTGAAGGAGCATCACAACACTAAGGAAATGGTTGTAATATTTATTCTTCATTTTTAATGCAAAGTTGGTTCCTTTCCCATAAAATGTATTATGTTTCAATCATTCATTTTACTATTGGATTCCTTAGTCATCAATATGGAGCTGTAGACTTTGTTTGGATACCTTTGATCTTACTTGTTTGTTCAATGTGTTTGTGCAGGTACATATGTGGAGATTCATCACCATAGGAGACAACTACATCATGCTACAAAATTGACAAAGGACTCATTCCAGATATCCACAAGCTCTAGGGGAAGTCTTCCATCTTTGTTATCACTCATTTGTTCTAGATCTGAACCATTCAGGCCTAGAGAAACAACTCTTGTCAGCAAGAGGTGCGATATTTCTTGCAACAAATATGGCGACCATACTAGGGAAGAGCATTCAACACATCTAATCTTCCTTAGTTTTCAAACTCTTGTCTGAAATCCAAAATCCAACCTTTTAGTGATCATATCTACTATCTTTTCTAGTGAGATTTTGGTTTGGTATAACTAGATCTGTTCATATTTGAGACATATCTTCTTTCTGTACTTAATTTTCCTGTTAATTTCATGATTTGATGCCAGTATTTCAGCACTTAAATTTCTCTATTTCGCCACTTTTTTTTGTTTTGACATCTATAGGAGTCACTACGCATTCAGAGAGGACATTAGAAGTGCCATCGCTCTGTCATAGTGGACAAGAGTGTTGGAATATCCTAAACCCGGTCATAAAATAATTAATCATTATTTGATTAATTTTCTACCCACTAGCTTATATAGTTGGCATCCACTTGCACCTTAGAGTCAACACTTTCCATCTATATCCCAGGAATCATTTATTTTTTATTCTGGGTTGAGCTTGACCACTTTATGGCCATCCATAATTGGTAACTGCGATTTACAGCAGAATCTCCTTTATCATGCTTTATCCATCTTTTCTGTGGATAAGGTGAAGCTAGTAAACTAGGAAACTGAAAACTTTTGTTTCCAACCCATCCTCCTTTAGTTTCTCTCCATATTCTAGGATTAGCAAGTATTTCCTTCACTCATCATCACTCACACATGCTATTGCTAATTCATGAGGTCCTTGATAGATTAGGGATGTGCTTTAGCCAACTATGAAGTTTATCATAATTAGTAAGCCTTCTTTATGAGCTAGCTTGAGTTGTCTTCTAGAAACTCCTTTTTCCTTTATAAGGATATATTACCTATGTAATAAAATCAATTATCATTTATTGATCATTCATTAATTCTTCTTCTTCTCTCCTTCTCTGCAATTCTCTGTAAGGTTAATTATGTACCTAGATCCTTAGCTTGTTTATGAAATTCCTTATGCCATCAAGGATTTATAATTTCTACATGGTATTAGAGCACATGATATCAAAGCTATACATGATATCAGATCTTTGAGAGTTCATTAATTAATCCTCCTTTTCAGATTTGCAGGTACAACTTCAAATGGATTCAAGAGTATGAGTTCCTCTTCTTTCTCCATTCACAAGCTATTCAGAGTGGAAATCGAAGATGATTTCATCTCTAAAGAGAAAATGTTTCTATGAGATATGTATTGGAGCTAGTGAAAAGTCTTATGAAGACACAAGTGACTGGTTGAATGACTATTATAGAGAAATTGGAGCTATTTGTCTAGCTATCTCTCCAAGCACGCGCTACCTTATTGATTCTGTTGAATACCCAAAGGATCTCTGGACAACATTGGATAGAGTTTTGGGAAAGCACAATGAGGATCCTTCTAGCTATGTGGAGAGTGCCTCTAGCTCCTCAATGACTTATCTCTCTCAAGATGTCTCGACCTATACAGTATCTGATGAATTTGATCATGAATAAGAAGTTTCTCATACAATTCTTGTTGCTACTACTCTCTTTGATTCGAATGCTTCCTCTCTCGATCAAGAAGAAAATATCGAAGAGCCATATTTTTTGTGTCTCTTGAATTAGAAGATCTTGATTCATCTTCTTATGATGTTGTTGATGAAAAATAAGTGAATAATGGAGCTGCTATTTCTATTGATGATTCACTCACACATTCAATGTTCTCTATGTCTTCTATCATGGATTCTGAGATCCATATGTTGGACCTCTCACACTTTGTGCATGCCTCTCTCCTTGATGGTGCGCAACCCAGTGACTTGCAGGATGTTTTCTTAGCCAAATCAAGTCCTTTTAGTGTCTTACCACTTACCATACTTGATCCCATGCACTTCTGCAACTCCTCCTGTGTTCTTGGCACTCATTCTCAGAGCTTCCTTGAAGAATTGAACATCACTATATTTCCTCCTTAAATTCTTCTACCACAGAGGATTCTTTACCAGTATATTCCCATGAGTCTACTGTTGTACTTATATACAATCTCTTGGAATATTTGGAAGCTATATCAACCCATGGATCCCATGCATTCGTACTCTTTGATCATATGCCTTCTCTATGTTCCTACATGATCACTTGCACACATCATCTCTGTGTAAATGAAGATGGAGACATTATGCATTTCGCTTAGATAGTTATTTCACCTATCTGGAGCTCATTTCATCTCTACTGGTTCGAAGTTCAAATCATCTCATCATCTTGGAGATGATTACAAGTCTCAAGATTCTTCAGTATTGTCTTCACATCATTGGATCTCAGTTGTTCTACATGGTCATAGTATCCATCTTGCAGCTGCTTATGTTGTTGATCCAGGTGAGAAGATTTATCTTCTTCCCAAGAAGAAGATTCCTCCAGACATAAACATTTAGTTTGGAGCAGCAGCAACACCAGCAATTCGACATTTTTTGGTATTGCTTTTCATGTCCTTTCTTGAGGGAGGATTTTCCCCTTGTGGTTTTGCCTCTCTCCTCATTTCTTTGGACAAGATAAATTCTAAAAGGGTGACCATAGCCTTGTTTCTGGTCCCTATATGCATATATATTTCTCATTAGCTTAGAGATATCATCATAAAGCCATGCTTAAAGGGGGGTGTTGGAATAAGGCTAATCTTAGTCATAAAATAATTACTCATTATTTGATTAATTTCCTACCCATTAGATTAGACAGTTGGCATCCACTTGCACCTTAGAGTCAACACTTACCATCTATATCCTAGGAATGATTTATTTCTGATTCTAGGTTGATATTTACCACTTTATGGCCATCCTAAATTGGTAACTGTGCTTTACAGCAGAATCTGCTTTATTATGCTTTATCTAGCTTTTCTGTGGATAAGGTAAAGCTAATAAACTAGGAAACTGGTAGCTTTTGTTTCCAACCCATCCTCCATTAGTTTCTCTCCATATTCCAGGATTAGCAAGTCTTTCCTTCACTCATCATCACTCACACATGCTATTGCTAATTCATGAGGTCCTTGATAGATTAGGAATGTGCTTTAGCCAACTATGGGGTTTATCATAATTAGTAAGCCTGCTTTATGAGCTAGCTTGAGTTGTCTTCTAGCAACTTCTTTTTCCTTTATAATGATGTACTACCTATGTAATAATATCAATTATCTTTTATTGATCGTTCATTACTGTGTGTTCATTAATTCTTCTTCTTCTCTCCTTATGCTAATTCTCTGCAATTCTCTATGAGGTTAATTATGTGCTTAGATCCTTAGCTTGTTTATGAAATTCCTTATGCCGTCAAGGATTTAGAATTTCTACAAAATGGAGATGCCTAGGTGGTAACACTCTATCACCAACCCTCTGCAAAAGGTGCCAGGTAGGGTTTTCACACCCGTGTGATTTCAAAGCTTAGTTAAATTTGCTTTATGTTTGGTGTGTTTTTTGGGCTTCATTTTTTAGATCTGGTATCTTAAATTCAAAGTCTAAAAGTGGTAAATGCTTATTTTGCTTTAGTTCAAAGAGCTAGGCTACATAAATATGTTTAGTTGATTGTATGCTTGGTTTTGATTTTCAAAAGGAATGCTTGGAAGTAAGTATAGTTAGATCTCTTTTTACTGTCTGATCAAACTGAAAAGAAATCTTTGCTTTGTGGTTTTTTCTTTTTGTTCTTCGTGAGTTTATAAAAGATTGATTTTTGTTTTTGGTTCAAAAAGAAAAATTTGTGAGATTTGATCATAATTGTATTTAAAGACGAATCATTGGAGCCCTAATTAGCTTCACAAGCTTTCATATATACATGTTCTTCTTTTCTTTTATACGTTCTTATCTCGTCAAAAATATATCATAGTTATAAGATTAGATCTTTTGATTTTTTGAAGAATGTTTAAAATTGCTCAGTGTTCCATTTAGTTCTAGTATCTTTCTTTTTAGGAAAAGAGATATCACTTCATTCTTACTTTCAAAGACCAGTTTAGAAGTGTTGTTGCTTGTTTTCATTTTCAAAAAGATAGGTTCAGTGTGACTGTTTGGGAATTTTTTGTTTTTGAAAAAGAATTAAAACACTCTCTCCTTCCCGTAAGTAGGGAATAATTTGAATGGTAAAGTGAATTTTTTTTGCATATAATGCTGCATTGTTTTACTTTTATGTCCACACTCCATACATTCACCTAATCATTCAAGATAAAATTAACGGTAGCTATAGGTTAAAAAAATTTAGTAACTTGAGTGATAGGATAGAGATGTGTTTTGGCGTCTTTAAACATAGGAGTTGTCATTTATTGCCTGCATTGCATCTTGGGAATTGTGTGGTTCTTCCATGTACCGTTGGTATATCGACCGACCTTTCTCGTACCCTTGAGGTATATAGAAATGTACTTCACATAATCGATTGTATATTGGAAGGCCCCTTTTGAATGGTTGTGCATTAGACAGTACTAACATAGATTTGAGCTCCCACGTACCTTATTTATATTGGGAGACCCTTCTAGGATTCCCTAAACCATCTAAGAAAAACCCTTTTCGTTGTCTTTTTAGCTCAATACACCGAGAACAACACTTTGGGAGACTACTACGCACATACTGTCCAGGTAATTAGGTATTCAGGAAAGGGTACGGTTCCAATCCTCCTTGTCGTGCTTTACTGTTAGACCCTGTAGTATATCGCGAGTTGCAAAGACTTGGAAATCCTAGTGAGGAATCGGATTTTATCAACCCCTCTTGTCACCTAAGTTTGCTTGTGACCTTTACTTTTTGTAGGAGAGGTTGTGTGTGTGTTTTTTCTAGTTTTCAAACCCCAGGTTAGGATTTTAGTAACCGAAAATCTGCCTGAGTTTCCTTTGAGACGATCCAGAAGAGTTCAAGGCTTTCCACCTGACCTTCCTCCTATTGCAGGAGAAATACCAATGGAATCCATAGACTAAGGTGTCGCAGCCGATTCTCACGTGGAAGATAATCCAACTGTGGAAGTGGGGGAATAATTCACTACGTATGACAACTGCTTGGTCAAACAACCTTCTATGGCTGACACTACCTTTCATTTTCCAATGGAAGGTCATGTTGGTTCATCAAATTGGGTTGATTTCCCACCTAATGATACCGAGGGGACAGAATATGGCCCTAATGCTCCTTTTTGGAGAAATTCTATGGGTCAAGCAATTTTTGAATTTGGAGTCACTATATTTTCCTTTCTTAATCCTTCATTGATTGAGGAAATGTATAGAAGGTTCCATCCGACTATGGATCATTTACGTAATTTTTAGGAACACCTTGCGAGCATCACTACTTCACCCCGTCCTCATCGAGAACCTGTGTTAGCTCTTTTACCTTGTGTTTCGGAATCAACCCCTCCTGGATACCATCCACTCTTGACATCTCAAGTTACTCCTAGTTTGACATCACCGGCTTGAGTATAAATAGTTCCTAATCTAGGGAAACCCTCCAAATTTGTTACTATAGTTCAAAATCCTGGGTCTTCTTCCGGTTCTCCTGTATCATCTACCACTGGGGGCAACCTCCAACCTCAAGTTGCATCAATAGTTAGTGGAGTCACATCCAGTACAAGACAGACCCCTACTATAGGACAGTCGGCTATTATAGTTCCTTCCACCAAAACCAAAGTGGTTACTCCCCCTTCTAGTACAGGGAAACCCTTAGGGGCAGAACCCGTCGTTAATCAACCTTCTTGGGGATACACTAACCCAGGAAATATACCATCTGTAAGTAATGTGAACTTTCAACCTACATATACAAGAATGGTATATCTCAGTATGCCTTACCCCGGAAACATGTTTACACCATGGGGGAAACCCAATTGGTCATATATGCATATCCATGGAGGGATACCTATCAATACTGCTAGAGGCTATGGTGGCCCACCTTTTGGAGGGCCACGTAATGGAGGGATACATAGTGGAGTCCCACCTAGTGGAGGCCAACCTAGTGGAGGCCCACCTAGTGGAGGTCCACCCTATGGCGGACCACCACCTCGCAGACCACCCTCTGGCGGACAACCTCTTGGAGGACCACCACCTTCTAGAGGACCACCCTCTGGGGGACCACCACATAGGGAACCACCTTCTAGGGGAACACCTTTTGGAGGCCCACTTGGTGGGGGACCACCTTGTGGAGGCCCAACTGGCGTAGCACCACCACCACCACCTAGAGGAAACCCTCCTCCCAGAGGCCCTCATCCATCAAGCAGATCTTCGGTAGGATCGTCTGCGAATCCAAATCCCCAAAAACAAGCGTATCAATCAACCTATGGTACTACTAGTATATAGATGCCATATCAGTATTACCAGTATTTATAGCCTAATCGACAACTTCCTTTTTTGGAAACTTTGGACTTTCCTGATCTATCCAAGTTGATTAATCACCCTATCCAACATAACCCTTCGTGGCCTGCAACTCCATTAAATTTACTATCAGATATATCAAAATTTGATGGGAAGTAGGGAGAAGATCCCAAAAACCATGTTATGACTTTCCATCTATGGTGTTCTTCCAATTTATTGATGGATGATTCAGTCCATTTGACCGGTACGGCTGCAAAGTGGTACATTGAACTTCCGCAACATTCATTTATGGACTTTAATTCATTGGCAACAATTTTTATTACTCATTTCTAGCTGCCCATTCATTACGAGAATGGTATAGATCTTTTGACATCACTTTGTCAAAATACTTCCACACATATATCTCATCATATTCATGAGTGGAGGAGACGATGACGGTTTATAAAAGCTCCTATTCCAGGCCAATTATTAGATGATTGGTTCATGAAATCCTTGTTTCCTCCCATTGCCCGAGATGTGGCTATGGTTAGTGTTCTTACTGAAGAGAAGTCTATCAGTCGTTCTCAGTATCTGGACTTGGTTTATTCCCAATCCAGAACTCTATATTACCTAATCCCTCAAGCTCCTCATCCCAACATAGACCCTACCAAGCAACCTGCAGAAACTCCTCTTGATGGGGTTGTCGGTTCAATCCAGCCCTCATCAACAGCTAAGCCTGCCAAGAAATAGAGTACTTCTACTACTACTCCTCCTATGATTTCTGCCTAGGTGAATGCCATTCAAAGTACAGAATCACCCGGTAATAAGAAAAAAGGAAAAGGAAAAGGTAAGAAACTTGGAAACCAACAGGAGAATCCCAAGGCTATGACCCCAGAGAATGACAATAAAGGAAAGAGGAAGGCTAAGTATCCTTTCCTATTGTGGGGTGGTGACCACTTCACGAAGGAGTGCCCTTGTCGTGAAGAGATTAGTAAATTTTTGAAAAGTAACCCAACATCAGCAGTGCTTGCAGACCCCTTTTCTATCTCAACAACAATTGATAGATCATATGTCCTCTCAAGGAACCTCGAATTCTATGGAAGAAATTAGGATGATGTCCTCATAAACTATTAGTTTGACTACTAGTAGTCAGTCATATGAAAAATCTATAGATAAGAAGGACAAAAATCCTTCTCCTGAGAAAGCTCCTTCCACTAGTTCTTCTCTGTCTTCGTCTAATGGTTATCTTACAATCAAGAAACCTAATCTTGACTTGATTTTGCGCCCACCCAAGAGTAACCTCGGGAAGTCTATTTTTTAATACAAACACTTGAGCTGCACAATTCTACAACGTTGTTGAAGATTTGGCTCAAGAACCTTACGTAATGTCTACCCTAGAGGTACTCCAAAGTTGTCCCATGCAACACAAAAACTTGTTGACAGATTTAGGATTCTTATACCCAGATAACACTAATCTGATCCATTTTAAGGTGGAGAATTACAAGTCTAGATTACCCCACCATCTCACGTTTCAAATCATGACTAGAGTAGTTGGAAGGAATGTCCATAGAACTGTTTTGGATGAAGGAGCTTCCACCTCAGTATTTCCTATGGCTTGTTGGAGAGAAATTGGTTCTCCCAAAATTACGAAGTCACCCAAAAATGTGAAAGCTTTTGATGGACGAGGTTTCCAACCTCATGTTCTGTTACCAGCCCTTTTAGTTGAGCTTGGGGGCAAGACTATTTCCATTCAGGTGGATGTAGTCGATGCTCCGTTGGATTGCAATATGCTATTGGGGAGAAACTAGTTCTATTCTATGATGGCTGTCACCTTGAAAGTTTTTTGAACTCTCCAATTCCCTCATTTAGGGAATATTGTGACCATCGATCCACTCAATTTTTTTTCACCAGATGTTACTACCCTTACTACAAATAATATCCCTATGCTAGGTCAATCCCCTTCACCTTATCAATCGGTTGGGGTAGGTATGTTGAAATATTCAACCCTCATCAGAGTATTTCCCTCAACCCCTCCTAGTATGGAAGTGGCAACTCTGAACATGATTTCCACGACTGACCACAGTCCTAGAGGCAAAGACGTTGTTAAGTCATCCTCTCTAGGCCCTTACGAAGCACTCTATGATTTTATTCAATCTACTTTCAATTTCCATTCTGATGATATCCATTTGGTGGCTTTAGATCCTTACCGCCTACACTATTGTCTAGAACCCTCTCTCCCCACTCTAGACTACATCTCACAGACATTTCCATCATATGAGTCCATTATGGATATCATGAGTACGTATGAACCTGTATGGGAAGATCATCACCATAGATCCTCTTTCCTTCCCAATGCCAGTATGGTAGACTTTGATCTTGTGTCTCTTATTCGTACTAATATTGTCAGCAATCCTAAAACACCTGTATTGTTGCAAGGTACCGATTCCAAAGGAAACCTTTGAAACATCACTCAAACAACCCCTATTTACATATTAGTCAAGATAGGAATTGTTAAACATGTTCATGTATACCAGAACTGTTCGACAGAAGAAACTGAAAGTTATAGAGCTCTATTCAAAGAGTTTCGAGATGTTTTTTACCAGACGTATGAAGAAATTCCTGGGATTGATCCTTCCATCATTGTACACAAGATTAAAACTTATCCCACAGCCAGACCAGTCTGAAAAAAACTACGTCAATTCCATCCTAGGAAGGCTACGACTATTAAATCCAAAGTGGAGAAATTTCTGAAAGCAAGGTTTATTTATTCCGTACCATTGATGGAATGGGTGTCTAATATTGTCCCTGTAGCTAAGAAGGAGGGAAATATTAATGTTTGTATCTATTTGTGAGACTTAAACAAGGCTTGTCCCAAGGACAATTTCCCTACTCCACACATTGATCAAATCATTGATAACTATGCTGGGAGCGTCATCTTTTCTTTTATGGATGGATTTTCTGGCTACAATCAGATAGAAATTCTACCCATCGATAAGCATAAAATGACATTCATTTGTCTATGGGGAACCTTTGCATATTGGAAGTTACTCTTTGGTTTAAAAAATGTTGGAGCTACATTCCAATGCACCATGTCCTATTCTTTTCACGATATTAAGCACATCATGGAGCCATATCTGGATGATCTCCTTGCTCATTCACATCAAAGGGAGGACCACCTAGGGCACCTTAGAGACATTTTCCTTAGGTGTCATCATTATAATATTTGGATTAATCCACACAAAGGTATATTTCGTGTTGATACTGGATGTCTTCTTGGCTTTGTGGTTTCCAAAGATGGCATCCGGATATATCCTTTGAAAATTGCTGTTATTTTGTCCTTACCCACCCCGACTAATATTACTGAACTCCAAAGTTTGCAGGGGAAGGAAAAATTTCTTCGTCCTTTCATATGAAACTTCACAGAAACAACGCATGTCTATATGTGTCTCCTGAAGAAGGATACCCCGTTATTTTGGGATGACCAAGCCCAATGAGCTTTTGATCATTTCAAACATGCTCTGACACATTCACTTGTGTTGCACCCTCAGATTATTCAAAATACTTTTTGTTGTATGTTGTTTCCTCCACTACTACTATTGGTATGGTTCTAGTGCAGGAATATATTAATGGCCAAGAACACATGATTTATTACCTAAGAAAGAGTCTTGTCGAATCTAAAACTTGTTACTCACACGTGGAGAAGCTAGCTCTAGCCACGATCATTGTTGTGCAAAACTTTCGCCACTACATACTACTACGCACCACAATTGTTCTCACAGATAAAAAACCCATGTATTACATTTTGACTAGTCAAGTACTAAGGGGAAAGTATTCTCGTTGGATCGTCATCTTATAGAAATTTGATCTTGAGTTTGCTAAAGCTACTTCGAAGAAGTCCTTAGTTTTCGCGAACTTAATGTATGACCTCCCCTGTGCTCTGATGGAATCTGAGCCCAATGATTCATTCCTGAAAGAATGTTTGTTCCTAATTAGTACAAATGACCCATGGTATGGAGATTTGATCATTTATCTCCAGACCTAGAGATTTCATCCCGACATGTCTCGTGACGATCATCATTGCACCCGTCACCATGTGAATTATTACCTCATTTTAAATGATACATTGTATCAACGTGGTATTGACTCCATTCTTTGATGATCCCTTACACATGAAGAGGCTGAACAAGTTTTGAATGATTTCCACTCTAGAGCATGTGCTGGTCATCTTTCTAGGATGGAGACAGCTCAGAAAATCCTTCGCATTGGGTGTTTTTGGCCCTCTATATTCAAAGAGTGTCATGAGGTGGTTAAGAAATGCCCACCCTGTCAACACTTTTATCCTAAAAAGCGTACCCACCCTGCTCTGTTACACCCCGTCATTGTTGTTGGCCCTTTTTTCAAATGGGATATTGATTTCATGCATTGTAATCCTACCTCAGCTGGGGGACATGGTTACATCATCGTAGTCATTTATTACTTTACAAAATGGGATGAGGCAATGCCTACATATGCAGAGGATGGAAAGACTTCCGCCCTCTTTTTGTTCAATCGTGTGATAGCAAGGTTTGGAGTTCCATGCTAAATTGGGTTTTCTCCATGAAAACTCAACTCTATATTATCCGCAGGCTAATAGTCAGGTTGAGGCCATTAACAAAGTTTTGAAAACTATGTTGCATAGGATGGTTTGAGATCACAAATCGAACTGGCATCTGACTCTCTTTTATGCACTATGGGATTATAGGAATTTAGTTAAAACAACAATTGGCTTCACACCTTTTCAGTTGGTTTATGGACTAGAATTTTTCCTTCCTATCGAATGTCAAATCCTATCACTCAAACTTGTAGTAGAACTTCTCCCAAAAAATTCCACCGAAGAAGAACGATTTTGTACTGGACAAACCTTGATGAAAATAGAAGAGATGTTTCCTTGGCTAATGAGGCACCCAAAAAATGCGTTAAGGATCAGTAAGATAAATCTGTTCAACCTCGTGTCTTTAACGAAGGTGACATGGTTCTGACTTATGATTAAAGACATGACAAGCTAGGGAAGGGGACGTTTGAATCTATGTGGTATGGTCCCTTTATCGTCAGTAAAATTTTAGAGAAAGGGTCCTATGAGCTTGTAGACTACGATGGGATACCTTTTGGGAAACCTCGCAATGGGTTGTACCTCAAAAGGTAATATGCTTGAAGTCATTTATGTGTGGTACCTTGTATATATGTATATTGCTTGACTTTTTGGTGTGTTTTTGTCTTTTCAATATGGTTTTGAGTTTTGTTGTTAGTACTGTTTATACCCTGTTTTGGTTATGTAGATTGGATAGATTTTTATGGTTTTACTGATGGTTCTTGCCATCATACCTTGAACCTTTCTTCATCTTCTTGGGTTTTGTATTCCCTGGCACATGACTTAGTCAGTTCAAGAGCAGTTTGTATTGGTCCAACTACCAACAACATCGTTGAGTACCAAGAAGTGATATGCTTGTTGACTGAGGCTGCATCTCAGGACATTCATGACTTGGTAGTATTCATGGAATCATAGCTAGTGGTTTTTCATTTAAACCACGTTTATACCATTAGAATCCCTAAACTTCTTTGTCTTCTTCGAAGAGTGCGCCTGTTAGAAAGGTCGTTTGAATCAATCACTTATAGGCACACCTAGGTCTTATAACACAGTTTCCGACTCATTGGAAAACTATATTCTAGAATGGTATATTTCCCATACATAACTTTTTTGAATAAAACATGGTTTATTGTAAAATAAAATAAATAGTAAAAGACACAAAAAAACTCATTAAATATCATTTTCCATTTGAACACATATAAACACCGTAAATACGTCTGTATATATATATAAAGTGTTTAACAAAATATGGTCAAGAGACCCCAATTGAAGCACTCCGACTTTCAGATATACAAAAATGGAAAAATCTTGAAGCTAGCTATCTTTTAGTGTATACATCATGTGGAACATCTAGTGGTGCTCATGATAGCACATGATATCCCTTTCTACCCTCCGTAGTAGACGCCTGAATCGGCCCGACACTCCAGTTGTGTGTCTCTGGTACCTCTTGGGGAGGTTGCCAATAGAAGCATATGGAATGTCCATAGTTAACTGGTTGAGGCTATCCTCTAACTTGGTTAACTCATCATCCCCTCTATGAACAAAGAGGGCACCCACTCTCTTGTCAATTGGGGAAGATCCCCCAGGTCGTGCATCTCCAACATCTACATGAAAATATTAAGTCTTGTCATCATTCATAAAAATTATAAAACACAAAAATGCAAAAAATAATCAAAATCGTGAGTATTATTCTTACCGATATCACCCCATTGGGAACCTGCTGGTAAGGGTAGATCAGGATCCCCCTTGAAGTTAGTTCCTACATATACATAGTCCTCAACCATGAAAAGTTGGTCATCCAACCAACGAAAGAACAAAGAGGGCACCCACTCTCTTGTCAATTGGGGAAGATCCCCCAGGTCGTGCATCTCCAACATCTACATGAAAACATTAAGTCTTGTCATCATTCATAAAAATTATAAAACACAAAAATGCAAAAAATAATCAAAATCATGAGTATTATTCTTACCGATATCACCCCATTGGGAACCTGCTGGTAAGGGTAGATCAGGCTCCCCCTTGAAGTCAGTTCCTACATATGCATAGTCCTCAACCATGAAAAGTTGGTCATCCAACCAACGGAAGAACACACTCCCATATTTGACCTTGGTCCCACCACCACCGGTGTGAGCCATGATCTCTACCCATTGTATCATGTGAGGATCCCATGCTATCAGCTCCATAAAGGTCACCAGAGGTCTCATAAGGGGAACCCTCTCAAAGAATAAGTTTGTCAAGATAGTCCCATAGCTAAACTATTTTAACTCTCCTTGTCGACACTTAGTGAGCTAATCCTTGAACACACTCAATAGGGCCTCAGCCTAGTTATAGACCATGGGTGCCATAGACTCCAAGGTGTAAAGAATATGGGCTCGGGAAGCCTGGTGGGGCCCTTGGCTCCCTACAACCCTCTGCATGGTAAAAAGCACCATCCTTATAGGAAAATCCATCACCTCCTTGATGGGAATGTTTTTCCAATACATTTGAGTGCCTAGGAAATAGTGGCGATCTATCAGTCTTGTTTCTTGATGTCTCATCCCTGAGGACCCTTCAGTGAAATGTAATCACCTCGCCTGGATAGTTTGGTAAGGAAGTATATATCCTCTACCTCCACTATAAGAATGTGATCACCCACCTCAAAGTATTGTTGCTCAGGATTCCACATCATCAAAATGTACTCTAGCAATCTCACATGAGACTTCATACTTGAGACATGGAAAAAATTTAAGAGCCCATAGCCCCATAATGCAACTATAGAAGTGGCATCTGCCCCAGATCTAGCATCATCATCCTCGTGTTTTCTTTCTTTTCGCACCACGATTTTGATTGAGTTGACCTATCAAAAACCAAAATAGGAGTATTAGAACACATAATCAATATTTAAAAATACTTCAAATTCCCTAATTTGTCCTCATCGTTCATCTCTTGGGATCACTTTGAGGCACCGCTTCTGTCTCCTTGAGACAAAGCAATGCCACTTCCTATTTAGGCACAAAAAGTGCAGTTTTCCATGTGCACTGCCTTTCCCACAAAGGGAAATCGCGTTGCCAGGGATACGATTTTTACCCTTGGGTAAAAAATCCCCAAAGCTCCATTAATTGTGTTTGAAAAGAAAACAATCGACCATAGGAATGTAGAGGATTATTGTAGCTCTTACCTGGAATAGACAAATAAAAAATCGGACAGGTAACGGCTCCAGAATATTCACCAGAAATCTGCACACAATTGCTCCAAGTAGCTCTCCAAAACTGGTAAATAGTAAAATGAAATGTTTTTACTATTCCTTTGACTTTTCTATGAGATATTTTAGGGTTTTATGGCATTATTCTAATATTTTTAATTATTTTATTAAAAATCCCCTTTTCTATAGTCATGAAAAATCAATTTTAATATTTTTGGAAAGCTAACAGTCTCTCAAAAGGTTTTTGCAGGGATGAAAATAAAACAATATTGACTATGGGTAATTTTTTTTTTACTTTTTCATACTTCCATAAAATGGAAAAAATCATCGAGCGCTAATTTCGACATTTCGTTTGTGCTCTTTAAACCTAGTACTAAAGTTCTGAGTCATTTTTCGCTTCTTTTCAGACTCGTTAAACCCTCTCATCATGAAAAGAAACCCTAATGGAGTCTTCTTTAAACTCTTTTTAGACTCCTTAAATGTGAAAATATTGTCGAGTGAACTTATCTTCTTCACACTCATAAAAGTACCTGAAGAGTCGTCTTTCCGATAATAGTTTACCCCTTTTTTGGGTTCGGATTGAATAGTTACGAAAAAGGAGCGCTCATCCAATCATGACTAGAAGAGTTCTCTCAGGTATGATTTTATCTTTTTTTGGGCCTTGGAGACTAAATTGTACGAAAAAGAACCCCTTGGAGTCTTCTTCCATTTCCGTTCAAACTCTCTAAACATGAACAATACTGAGTTAACTTTTAATGGACTCGTTAAACTAAACAATGAGAGACCCTCTTTTGGGAATGAACCCCTCCTTTCTCAAGTTCGTGAAATTTATAAAAAAGGACTTATCTTAGGATAAGCTACAACGAGTGTTTGTTACCCTCTTTGGACTCGTAAAAACAAAAAGAGGCACTCATCAACCATGATGGGGGAATTAAGAGAAAGGAACTATTTCATTTTGCAAATAAATGGCTGTTAGTAGTCACCTTTGAACATGGCACTTTCCTGCATTTCATTCAGTCAATTGGGTATTCAACTTGCTTCCAAGTCGATCCACTTTCATGAGTCAAGTCACTCCTTTGAGTTTTTCAAATAATGCTTCACCATCGCATTATGTCTTGGTATCTTCTTGGTCTAGTCAATGCTGCCAAGTCTTCAGTTGTGCCGCTCAATGTTCAAAGGGAAGTAAAATTGAGAGTTTACCTCCTCTTCATTCAAAACAACCTTTGTGTCAATACCTTTTGATTCAGTCCTATGGTTACATCATACTCAAAATTCCATAACTTTGTTCTGAGTTTCATGTCGTCTATGTGGGATTCATCATGGCCCTCCTTCAACGAGATGTTGGCTTGCTATGGGCAGACCCGGGTTTACTATAATGTACCAACAAAACCCCTAGCTCACTGGCCCTTTCGGCGACAGACCGCAGAACGGCCTGAAGTCTCACCCGAAGTGATCTGAATGGGTTGGCTAAAGACTCACGTGTCCTCAACCAAGTTCTGTAGCATCCAAGGTTTCTCTTGATCTTGGTTACCTAGCGGGATCTCTCTGTGGGATGCTGACTCTTATTCCTGTTGACATCAGATCATCATCCAGGAATTAGTCCTAGAAACAAAAAGATAGTACCTTGAGATCTGTATGCATCAATGATAGATTCTATCGCTCTCGACATAGGTTCACATCATTGACCTTTGATTGAAATATTCAACTGAGTGTTTGACATCAAATCATCTATTCAAACTCAGGTGATTGTACTAGTGTATCTTGGGAATCATTGACATCAATGGTGATTTCCCTCGCACTTGTTAACGATTCTCATCATTAATCGGTAATCAAGTGGTTTATACCATGTTCGACATCAAAACATTGTAATCACATGGATAGAATCGTACTTTGGGGAAGATGAGATGAATACTCTGTGTATTTGTTAAGCGCTCATTGCTTTCCCTAGGTTGCGACAGAGTATTTTTTATAAGTCCTAGCATGGATCCACATTTGTATGGTTGTGGTTGTGCTCAAATTTGCCTCCATTTGACATAGATCTACATTGTTTGTCTGGTAACTATGTCCAATTTTGAGACTTCTTCACATGGATCTACACTGTATTCTAGTATCCATGTTTATTCGTCTCTCATGGATATGCCTTGTATTGGTCTGAATCCATGATGAGGAGACATTTGGATATGAGTCAAAAGTATTGATGTATTTCAGAATCCTGGTTAATGATGATCTCTGATAAAATGATTTCTTTCCTCGAAGTGATAACTCGCTCCTTCATAGCTCTCACCTATCGTATCCATCTAGCCTCATGCTTTGGGGGAATTCTGTTACACATAAATATCATCACCATCATGTGTTGAGGCATAAAACATCAGACATTTCACTCAATTCCTAAACTATGAAGTTGGACATTGACCCAAACTCTTATTTCCATAATTGATTCTAGCACCACCTTTGCCTTTAATGCAAAAAGAGTTACCTTCTTCAGTAATTCCCATGGTCTCTTGACAATAAGTGGTTCCACCACCTATTCCATTTGATCAAAGAGTAGTTCCACCTTGGTAACTCTATGTCTACATAGAGGAAAAGCAATGCTTGATTTAAAAAGAGAAAAATAGAATATTCATGAAGCTTCCCGAAGGAAGACTTCATGGCACCCTCATCCCTACTCATGTGGACCACCTAGACTCGAGATCCCCCCTATTAGGATCTCCTTTCCACCTCATCCACCATTTTCTCAACCATCCATATCCTCCCTTGGCCTATAAAACCTATCTCATTCCCCATGGTTGAGAGAGAGAAAAGTTATGATAATGCACCGAGGTTCTGGCCAAATCTAGGGTGAGCATAGAAGGAGAAAGTTGGATATTTTGAGGACAAGGAATGGCATGTGAAGGAGCATCACAACATTAAGGAAATGTTTGTAATATTTCTTCTTCATTTTTAATGCAAATTTGGTTCCTTTATCGTAAAATTTATTATGTTGCAATCATTCATTTTACTATTGGATTTCTTAGTCACTAATATGGAGTTCTAGACTATGTTTTGGTACCTTTGATCTTGCTTGTTTGTTCGATGTGTTTGTGCAGGTACATCTATGGAGATTCATCACCATAGGAGACAACTACATGATGCTACATAATAGCCAAAGGACTCATTCCAGATATCTACAAGCTCCAGGGGAAGTCTTCCATCTCTGTTATCACTCATTTGTTCTAGATCTGAACCATTCAAGTATAGAGAAACAAATCTTGTCAGCAAGAGGTGCGATATTTCTAGAAACTGACTTTGACCAAAGATTAAAGACATTAATGGCCAAAGTAAGCTTCCAGATGTTGGATGTACAACATAAGGAATGGTTCATTTCCGCGTTGTTACCGCACATTCGGATTCCATTGATGCAACACAATATTGTGTCGTGGGTAGAATCTTTGGGAATAACAATGAATCTAGAATCCTCGTCGATTGGAGAAACCAACACAGGAAATATGTTGATTTAGTCGTAACTGGATAATATTATGGTGTATCTCCAAGACATAAAGAAAGGAAAATAGGTTCAAGAAGAGCTAGGGTGTACAAGATGTAGAAAAGAAGGACACCATAAAGATAATTGTCTCGCACTCATGAACTATGTTGCAGCAGGAACACCAAACCCGATAAATACCCAAAGGATTCCTTGGTGTAGAATATGCCAGACTAGAGGCCATCGGTCAAAATAATGTGTGTATTTGTATAATATTGTAATTACACCAGCTAGTCTATATTGTAAATTTTGTAAATATGTAGGACACAATGAGAAAGATTGCAGAGCATTTTAGCTGCTGCATGAGAAAATGATGGATACCTACTTGATGAAGAATGATGAGAAGATACAAGATTAATGGGTGCAAGCTTAGTACCATCTTGCTAAATATCCACTGGCACAATTCCAACAATTTCAATATCCTCAGTTGCAATATCAGCCAAATCAATATCCACCACAACAACACTACGCTCAACCTAGGGGGGGTGGAAACTTTCGAGTTTGAGGAAAACAACAACAAGGAGGAGGATTTGGTCGAGGAAGAGGCCAATTTGTATGTTATAACTATGGACAAATAGGAAACTTTGCTTGAGATTGTACAAGTCCTGTGAAGACCTGTTCGAATTGTAAATCATTATATCATACTCTTGAACAATGTCTACAATTTATTGTGAAGTGGAGGGCTCGAACTATGGGAAATACAAACCTTGTGAATAATCCCAATCTGAACTCCAACTAGAACATCCATATTATTTATTTGTCCAAAAGAATCAAACATTGTTGTCATCACAAGGGGAGGTGTTGCAACTGGAGTAGACCACGACACACAACATGGACAGCTGCAAGTGCGATCGACGACACAAAATAAAGTACCATTCAATGTCTAGAAAGAAAATAAGGTATTATTCAACGTTCTACTAGAATTTATTGACACAAATAAAGCATCGACATCTAGACAAGTAAGAGAGATGCCTGAAAGGTTCAATCAAATACTAAGGAAGAAACTACTGAGAAAGGTTAGTAATATCAAATAATTTTTCAAAAGTTTCTTAGCACCAATCCATGATAAATATGTTGTCACATAATTGAAAACACTCATATAAGAAACTCTAGAAGAGTTGCGACCCGAATGAATAGGTAACCATGTCAAAAAATGATTAAAAACTGGTCATGAGTTGCGAATGACTGCGCAGATAGGAGACTATGACATGGATTTTATCATTTTATGTTGATGTATTTGTAACTTCAGAATGTATTCATCTATGTATCTTATGTCTTGTACCCCGATGTTTATTCCGGGATGTGTCTGTAATATAATTGAGTCATGATGTCATGCCTCGATGTTCCTATTGGGAGGATCTATAATGTAAACAAGTCATGTCAAGTCATTGTGGGAAACCCTCGTATTTTCTAAGGGTTAAAGTCCCCACAGTTCCAGGGCACTAGGGTTATTAGAATCACCTAGTGAAGTCAGCCCTAGTAGGGTTTTAGTCATGTTGGGAATCAGTATAAATAGAGAGGTGACCTCTCTATTTATCACACATATTATACACACTCAATTGTAGCACATAGTTGAGGAAGTAGAAGACACTGGGGCTAGATAGAAAGAAGGTTACTGCTGTCGGGAGATCATCTCATTGTTTTGAGATTTTCTATTTGGTGTTGATTCTATCTCTGAGGAAGTTGCGGGGTTTTCTCTATTTATGGTTTCCCCAAGGAAAAACACTGTGTTCATTGTCTCTTGTGTTTGATTGTTGTGCTTGTTATTCTCTCAGTTAAAAGATCCTAATAATTCTAGCTTAATGTTAAAAATCTAACATGGTATCAGAGCTAACCTAAGAAGAAGACACTGTGCAGCTATGGGAACTAGGGATTTTTACTTTGTGGAACTTCCTCCATAGATTTTAAACAAAAGAAGTTTGGATTAACTCTCCTCCTTGGGGTGCATCTTTCTATCGAAGAAGAATCCAATTTTGAGGTTTTTCAGTTTTGGACCCGACACTACTGCCGAAAATTAGGGCTTTTCACAGAAGAGAAATTTTTCAGTGAGCTCAGGCCTGGATTGATCTCCTCCCCAAAATCGAAGTTAGGGATCAAATTCAAAGTATTTGGTTGGATAGAACTCTGAAAAAGAAAAACCCTAATAATATGCTCCTGAACCAACACTGTAGGATTTCAGCTCCAAATTCAGATCTAACATCTTGACTTGGTAAGATATAAATATTTTGTATTTCCATTTGATGTTCTCAGTTAAGATGTCTCATCATACCAAGCTTGATGAAAATCTTGAGGGAGTTGATAACTTCTATGCTTGGAAGCATAGTATCTCCTTGATTCTAGAAGAGAATGAGTTGGACTCCTACATCAATGAGGAGATTCCAGTTCTAGAGGGAGATCAGGCTAAGGCCTTACATAAGAAGAAGTTGGTTATGGAAAAGAGGATCATTCCTGATTCTATCAAGGATCACCATATACCATAGGTGTCCTCCCTCAAGAAACCTAAATCTATGTTTGATGCCCTAACCAAATTGTTTGAAGGAAAGAACATAAATCAGAAGATAACCTTGAGGAACCAATTCAAGAATGTGAAGATCCAGAATGTACAAACCATCTAGTATTACTTTACAAGGGTTTCTCAGATCAAGGAACAACTGGAAGCAATAGATGAAGAAGTGGAGAATGCAGAGATTGTGATGACCACCTTGAATGGTCTCCCTAGGACATGGGACTCCTTCATTCAAGGGATCTGTGCCAGGAAGAAGTTAGTCAATTTCAATAGACTGTGGGAGGAATGTTCTCAAGAATAATCTTTGGATAGCATCTCGAGAAGATAAGATGGGAAGTGAATATCAAGCTCTCACAGTACAATCCAAGAAACCCAGATCCAACCATCACAAAAGTAAGTACTCTAATCAAAGTAATAACTCTAGAAATCCTAGAGATAAGTGTAAGTTCATTTGCTATACATGTGATGAAAGAGGACGCTTTGCTAGAGATTGTACTAAGAAAAAAAGTATCTCTCACAAGAAGAAGGGAAACAAGAGAAGACATCATGCTCATGCTGCAGAGGATGATGAACCTTCATCAAAGAGAACTAGATATGAAAGTGAAGATTCTTCAAGTGAGGAAGAATATGTTTTGATTTCCACTCTCATGGGAAACATTACTCATGGAAGAAATGATTGGCTTATAGATAGTGGGGCTTCCAAACATATGAATAGATTCAAGGAATCCTTTGTGAAACTTACAAAACATGAATCACCCCACAAGGTGAAGCTAGGAGATGACTACCAGTATCCAATAAAAGGTAGTGGGGAATCCTCCTATAATATAGACTCTGGAAAGTCTATGAAAATGAAGGAATTATTGTTTGTACCAGGACTCAAGAAGAGCCTTCTCTCCATATATGCATTAGATGCAAAAGGAATGAGGGTTGCATTCATAGATGGTCAAGTCATCATGTGGCCAAAAGGAAAGACTAGTGATGATGAAATAGTGATTGGGGAACAAGAAGGAGGTTTGTACAAATTGAAGGGCCATCCAGAACAAGCCTTGGTCCATGACACAGTAGAGCCAAATGAACTTTGGCATAGAAGGCTTGCACATGTGCATTATAGAGCACTACCTCTTGCAAGCAAAGCTATTGAAGGTCTTCCAGAAATACAAGCAAAACATGATGGGGTCTGCAAAGGATGTGCAAAAGGAAAGAACACAAAGAAGACATTTCCAAGTAGCGAGAGCAAAGAAAAAGAAATCTTGGAAATCATCCACTTCGATGTATGCGGTCCAATGTCATCAAGTTCACTAAGCGGGTATGTATACTATGTTTCTTTCATTGATGAATTTTCTAGGAAGACATGGGTCTACTTCATGAAGAACAAAGATGAAGTGTTTAGCAAATTCAAGAAATTCAAAGCCTTGATCAAGAATCATGCTGAAAAGAAGATTAAGACCTTTCGATCAGATAATGGCAACGAATTCACGTCAAATGAATTCAAAGAGTTATGCAAAGACTCGGGGATTAAGAGGGAGTTGTCCACTTCTTATAATCCACAACAAAATGGGATTGCAGAAAGAAAGAATAGAACTATCATGGAAGCTGCAAGAGAAATGCTTCATGATCAAGATCTTCCTATGCATCTTTGGGTAGAAGTAGCCAAAACAGCAGTGTATGTACAAAACCGCACTCCACACTGAGTACTCGAGAACAAGACTCTTGAAGAATTCTTCTCTGGCAAGAAACCAGAAGTCAGCCATCTCAGAATATTTGGTTGTTCTGTGTACATACACATTCTGAAAGAAAAGAGGACAAAGCTAGATCCTTCAAGAAAGAAGGGTATATTTGTGGGATACTCTGAAAGCTCAAAGGCTTACAGAATATATTTCCCAGGATACAAGAAGATTGACATCAGCAGGGATGTGACATTTGATGAAGACACAGCTTACAACAAATCCAGAAAGAGACCTACTGAAGAACTTGAAGAAGCAGAAGCACCCAGAATTCATGATACAACCATGAACGAAGAAACTCAAGAAGAAGATCGAGAATTTAAAGAACCACAAAGACCTGTAGATCCACCTCAAGAAAAGAATCCTCACAAGAGGAAACCTGCTTGGGTATGATAAATTATCCGAGGTGTGGAAAGATATGGGGCTCCAAAAGAGAATCACAGAGAAATAAAGAGGATCAGATCCTGCTCCGGGTATGTAGCATTACTATGTGATTTCATCGATAAAGAAACTTCCAGTTATGAAGAAGCGGCAGAACGAAAATAATGGAAGGATGATATGATAGAAGAGTATCAATCGATCATGAAGAATGATGTTTGGGATGTTGTCCCAAGACCAGAAGGGAAGTCAGTTGTAACTTCCAAATGGATCTACAAGATCAAGCATGCTGCAAACAGTAGCATTGAAAAATATAAGGCAAGATTTGTGGCTTGTGGCTTCTCACAAAAGGAAGGAATAGATTATGAAGAAACCTTTGCACCTATAGCTAGATACACTTCCATCAAATTAGTACTTACTCTGGCTGCAGTGATGAAATGGAAGATACACCAAATGGATGTCAAGACTGCCTTCTTGAATGGTGTAGTGGAAGAGGAAGTGTATGTAGAACAGCCACTCGGGTATGAGACACATGATAGAGAGTCTCATGTATGCAGGTTGAAGAAAGCCCTATGCAGTTTGAAACAAGCACCCATGACATGGTACGGAAAAATTGACAACTTTCTATCAAGTTTTGGCTTTACCAAGAATAAAGCAGATTCCAACATTTACTACAAGGTTAAAGATGGCAACCCAGTGATGCTCCTACTATATGTAGATGATCTGTTTGTGACAGGTATGGATGGGTTGATTTCTGATATGAAGAGAAAGCTTGTTGCCGAGTTTGAAATGAAGGACTTGCATATGATGAATTATTTTCTAGGCATGGAAGTGTGGCAGAGTGTGGATGGAATATCCCTTAGACAAGGGAAGTATGCAGTAGAGATCCTGAAGAGGTTTGGGATGATGGACTGTAAATCCATGGCCACACCTATGGCATCGAACCTGAAGCTATTGAGTGATGCTTCATCAGAGTCAGTTGATGCTACGATGTATCATCAGATGATTGGGTCCTTGATGTACCTGATGAACATGAGACCAAACATTTGCTTTGTTGTGAACACCTTGAGCCAGTTCTTGACAGATCCAAGAAATGTTCACTTGATTGCTGCAAAGCATATTCTGAGGTACCTGAGGGGTACAGTTGATTATGGGCTCAAGTATGAGTCAAATTAGAATATTAACCTAGAGGATTATGTTGATTCATATTGGGCAGGCCGTGCCATTGATAGGAAGAGCACTTCAGGGTGTTGCTTCAGTATGGGATCAGGTGTGATCTCTTGGTTTAGTAGGAAGCAATCCTTTGTGGCACTGAGTACAGTTGAAGTAGAGTATGTCGTAGCTTTTTCAGCTAGTTGTGAGGAAGTATGACTAAGGAAGCTACTGTCTGATTCATTTGATCTCCAATTGGATGCTACTTGTATATATTACAACAACCATAGTTGTGGGAAGTTGTCTGAGAACCCGGTGTTCCATGACAAGTCGAAGCATATCGAGATCAAGTATCACTATATCAGGGATATGGTGCAGAGGAGAGCAGTGAAGCTCCAATATGTTGCGATGGACGATAAGATAACTGATGTGTTGATGAAGCCATTGGCTAGGGTGAAGTTTGAGTACTTCAGGGAGAAGCTTGGTGTTGTCCAGATCGAGGTTCCCTACAAAGGGAAGTGATGAGTCCGTGAGCCATGCTGACATGGGAGAGGATTAAGTTCGTTCCATGGTCAAATGTAAGGGCTGAGCCATTCTATCATGGTGAGAGGATTTAGGTTCCTTCCATGTCAGATATGAGTGCTAATCCATTCTAATGTGACCGTAGGATTGGTTCCTACATGATCAAATATAAGGGCTATTGCCATTCTTGGAATGGAGGTTCCTAGTCAGTTACTAGGAAAACTCAGTCTAGGACTGAGAGCCATTCTGATGTGATAGAGGGATGTGTTCTTACTTGATAAGATGTAAGGGCTAAACCATTCTGTCATGGTTAAAGGATTAGGTTCCTCCCATGTCAGATGTGATTGTTGGCCATCTTGACGAGTAGGTCATATGTAAAGGAAACTTCCATTCTCTGGGAGAATGGAGGCACCTAGTCAGTTACTAGGAATCCTCAGTCTGGGACTAAGAGCCCTTTCGATGTGATGTGTTTACACATGGTCAAATGTAAGTGTAGAGGCTTTCTAACAGGATGAGGTCAAACATAAGTGCTAAGCCATTTTGGCGCAATGTGTTTACACATGGTCAAATGTAAGTGTTGTGCCTTTCTGACAAGATGGGGTCAGATGTAAGTGCAGAGCCTTTTCGATGCAATGTGCTTGCACATGTTCGGATATAATTGCTAAGTCATTCTGGTGCAATGTGTTTACACGTGGTCAGATGTGAGTGTTGGGCCTTTCTGACAAGATGAGGTCATATGTGAGTACTGGGCATGCCTTTCTGACAAGATGAGGTTAGATGTAAGATCTGGGTAGGCCATTCTAACTTAAGTGTCAGATATAAGCACTAATGAAGACCTACATGAAGGGTAGGCATACAATATTGAATCTATAGAACTTCCTGTGATGAGAAGAATAAATATAGCACCATTCTGAGATAGCATGTGATGATGATCCAAACTTGATGATGATCCAAATCAAGTGACGATCCAGATGTGATGATGATCCAGATCAAGTGACGATCCAGATGTGATGATGATCTAGACTTGATGACGATCTAGATCAAGTGACGATCCAGATCTGATGATGATTCAGACTTGATTACGATCCAGATCAAGTGATGATCCAAATGTGATGATGATCCAGTAGTCGTGATGTTGCAGATCCTGTGATGAAGAAGACTTGAAGACGAATATGACTTAGAAGATGACTTGAAGACGAAGAAGATGAAGAAGACTTGAAGACTAAGAAGACTTGAAGATGAATATAACGAGATGACCCAATCGCTATAGAGAAGAAGACCAGTGCTGAAAATTGTGTCGAAAGAATACCTTCCTAGTTAAGAGGGATTGTTGATGTATTTGTAACTTCGGAATGTATTCATCTATGTATCTTCTGTCTTGTACCCCAATGTTTATTCCAAGATGTGTCTCTAATATAATTGAGTCATGATGTCATGCCCCGATGTTTCAATCAGGAGGATCTATAATGTAAACAAGTCATGTCAAGTCATTGTGGGTAACCCTCCTATTTTCTAAGGGTTAAAGTCCCCGCAGTTCCGGGGCACTAGGGTTATTAGACTCACCTAGTGAATTCATCCCTAGTAGGGTTTTGGTCATGTCAAGAATTAGTATAAATAGAGAGGTGACCTCTCTATTTATCACACATCTTATACACACTCAAGTGTACCGCATAGTTGAGGAAGGAGAAGACATTGGGGCTAGATAGAAAGAAGGTTACTGCTATCGGGAGATCATCTTACTGATTTGGGATTTTCTATTTGGTGTTGATTCCATCTCTAAGGAAGTTGCAGGGTTTTATCCATTTATGGTTTCCCCGAGGAAAAACACTATGTTCATTGTCTCTTGTGTTTGATTGTTGTGCTTCTTATTCTCTCAGTTAAAAGATCCTAATAATGCTAGCTTAATGTTAAAAATATAACATTTTAGATCTGGGCTCTGATGTAAATATATTGACAAGGCATACATGTGAAAGCATGAAAAAATTATGATTGGATTGGTCTCCCATTCAAATAAGGATAGAAAATCAATCAAAGGTTCTACCGATTGGTCAACTGACTCAAGTACAAGTTGAGGTAGAGGGTCTGAAGACATGAATACTTTGAAGTGATCGACATTTTCGATGATACAAACCCATATCTTGCACTTTTAGGGATTGACTAGGAGATAGATAATCAGGCCATCATTAATTTTAAGAGAAGAATCATGTTATTTGAAGACTCATAGATAAGGGTGGTCACACCAATTGATCCACTAGAAGGACAGAGATATGTTGAACCAGTAAACAATGAAGGACAATGTGATTATCTGGATCACATATATAATGTCATGTCTTCGAAAGATGATTATATAAAACCAACAACTGATGGAAAGCTAAGTTGGAGGAGTGTTATCTCATGTACATCTGATTCAGGTAAATCACTAGAAAATTGGCAGAATCACCCGCACGAAGTTTTCATGAGAATATGTGCAAGAATTACAATATTTGTGCAAAGGGTAGGAGATGAGGAAATTGAGCTACCTACATATGAAGGTTTTCTTAACCTTGCATATTTTATATAATTATTTGAAGAAAAATTTACAGAATCGCAGTGATTGTCCACCTTTGACTTTGTGCTGAAAACTATGCCCACTAAATGGTGGGGTACACATAAACAATCTATCTCTGAATGGACGCAATGTAGAAGATTACTAAAGATCATATTTGGAGAAGAGATCAGTTATACAGGTTACAAGTATACACGATTGACAAATCCTGTTGAACATATTGAGCACTATCGCTGGACATGGCAGGAATATCCGTGACACGAATGGGTTCATCACTTCAGACATACACTGGATATGATGCCAAGGAATTCTTATAGGTCTATTAAATTGCAATGAGGACCTCTTGATTGGGAAGAGCTAGCTACTAGTTTTATACATAAATTCGAGTTCACAGATGATCACCCAACAATTGATGTTGCATCGCAAGTAATGAAACAGAATATATTTGAGGAAATCCTTGCCATAGTGAAAAATTTCCATCAATACAGCACGACAATCCACCATTGGATGGAATGCTACAATGTGATGGGAGAACCCAATGATGATGACCCGCTTGACAAAAAAATACCTAAGTCATAAGGTATGCACACAATGGAAGGATTTGGTATTTCTAGTAACCAATTCCTGATTGCACTCAAGATCAAGAAAGTTAATATTGGCTCGCCTGAAAATCCAAAGTTTGTCGATATTAGAGATTATTGGGATGAATAGATTGTAGGAAATATCACTGACTTATTGCATTATTTTTAGGATCTGTTCCCTACCAAATTATCAGAAATGAAGGGGATAATCGGAGATATTGGTGAGATGAAAATACCTTTGCGACCTGACACAAAACCGGTCAAGTAGTGACCATACAATTTGAATCCACGATACAAAGAAGAGGTCAATGATGAATTTGATCGAATGATAGCGAAAGGTGTTATAGAACCTATTGAGGAATCATAATGGATTAGTCTGATAGTAGTCAAGGACAAGAAGACAAAAGGTGAAGTAAGAATTTATGTCGACCTGAGGAAGTTAAATGATGCTTGTTTGCATGACCCGTTTCCGAATCTGTTTACACATGAAGTACTAGAGAGTGATAGAGGATAGGAAAAGTACTCATTCACTGATAGATTTTCTGGTTACCATCATATCATAATTGCATAGGAATATCGACACAATACTAACTTTGCGATAGAGTGGGGATGTTTCCAATATACGGTAATTCCCTTTGGACTTAAGAATGCCCCTACGATTTTTTCCAGACTTGCAGTAGCCGCATTTAAATATTTTATACATAAAGTTATTGAAGTCTACTTCAATGACTAGACAATATTTGGGTTCATAAAATACCATATTGAGATCCTTAGAATGATGGAACATTGTCACCAGTATCAAATTTCACTCAATTTGATCAAATGTATCTTTTGCGCCCCGTTTGGAGCCCTGTTAGGCCATGTGGTCCGTTGTGATGGAATATTGGTCAATCCATCCAAAATTGTGATCATTCTCAATCTACCACCACCTACTACAGCTAAATAGTTGATAGAAACACCAAGACACACTCAATAATATAGAAAATTTATCAAGGATATGAGGAAGTCACTGCTATGATGGAAAAGCTTTTGAAAAGGATGCTAAGTTTCAATTGAAAGAAAGCTACCAAGAGAGTCTAGACGCATTGAACAACAAGATGACTACTATGCCAATACTTGTATTTCCAGACTGGAAAACATAGTTTCATGTTCATGTCGAAGCGCCATCTATCGCGCTCAACATGGTGCTAACACAGCTTGAAGAAGGATCCATCGATCATCCCATTTCCTTTGCTAGCAGGAAGTTATCAACTACAAACAAAAATTATACCATGACAGAAAGAGAAGGTTTAGAGATGGTATATGCGCTACAGAAATTCAAACATTATTTGTTGGGTGGACATTTTAAGATGTACACTGACCATTCTGCACTTAAATACTTGTTTAATAAGCCAATGTTTGGGGGGAATATTTGTCAGTGGATTCTCCTCTTCCAGGAATTTGATTTTGATATAATTGTTAAACTCGGTCGATTGAATTTGGGACTAGACCATCTTTCAAGGATAAAAAGTGGTGAAGATCCTAGTAACCTGGATGATAATATCCATGGTGCGCAACTGTTTGCGATAACCATGGTGTATTATCATTATAGATATTACAATTTTTTATTACAGGATATACACCAGTTGAGTTCACACTTGCATAGAAGAAATGATTGTTTGTGAGAGCTGCGGATTTCTAGTTGTCGTTGGACAATTGTATAAAATGGGTCCTGATGAGATTCTTCGTCACTGCATTTTGGAGCATGAGCGACCGTTGATATTAAATGAAGCACATGGTGGTGTTGTAGGAGGCCACTATGCAAGGAAATCTATGGTGCATAATATTTTGCAAGCAAGATTATGGTGGCCCACAATGAATGCAAATGCCTAGGATTATTGTCGCAGCTATGATGTATGTCAAAGCACTAAAAATTCATCGTGATGAGATGAAATTCCATTGATACCTAAAATAAATTTGTGGGCATTTGATAAATGGGTCATTTATTTTTTTGGTCCTATCAGTCCAACAGGAAAGCACACTGGTGCACGATATATGATATTATTGTGATGGACTACTTAACTAGATGGTCTGAAGCAACATCAATAAATGATTGCACCACTACAAAGTTTTTATTTGAGAATGTTGTGACATGATTTGGATGCCCAAAGATATTAATAAGTGACCAAGGGATGCACTTTGACAACCAGTTGATTACATAACTCACATAGGAATTCGATATTAAACATAGAAGGATAACGTTGTGTCACCCTCAAGCAAATGGAGTTGTCAAAGCCTAAAAAAAAATTCTCTAGAATGCATTGACGAAGGTTTGCAACGTTCAAAGAGATGACTAGGATCAAAAAATTTTAGTGGTATTATGGGCATATCGCATGACTTGTAATAAATTGACAAGACAAAGTCCATTTCAGTTGGTGTATATATAGGAAGTTGTGATGCCTATGGAGCATATTATCCTGAGTTTAAGAATTTTTGTGATCACAAAGATGACAGATGTCGATGATGTCGAAGAAATATTGTTGCAAATTGTGCACCCAGAAGAAAAACGTTTTGTCACAAGATTTCATCAAAATGTTGAAAAGCAAAGGCAAAAAGAATGGCATGACCGACACATTAAGAGAAAATAATTTGAGGTTGGAGGACTTGTTCTTATGTATGATAGTAATCTTTTCAAGAATCCAAGAAAGTTGAGAACAAATTGGTTAGGACCATATATCATCATGAAGATCATTGATGGAGGTGCAGTGAAATTGTAGAAGTTTAATGGAACACAGATACAAGGAATGGTGAATGGAAGTTGGTTGAATCCATATCATGATAACTGCGACTTAGTCGCATAAAAAAATAAAAAAAAGAGAGAGAATGAGAAAAGAAAGGAAAAGAGAGAAAGAAAGAGGAAAACTTTTGTTCGCAGATTGCTAGTCTGATTCATTAAAAAGATGAATTATCGCAGACTCTGTGTCTAGCATAGACTAAAATTCAAGGAAAAGACACATAGTCTATCGCAAGAAAAGGAGATCTGGAAAAGGGAAGAAAACAGGTCGTAATAAATTCACCCAACGTAGATATAAATAATAGTTGGATGTCAGTCAGTTCCCATATGACAACTGTAGGGCATTAATTTGAAAAATACAAGTAAATTTGAAAGCGTTCTTTATGGTCACATTTATATTTATGGAAATAAATACCACTCAATGTGTCAGTTAAACAATAGCATGTATAAAATATTCCTTAATTATCTCGATGATGTACCCATGTGACTGAAAGGATAGATTCCTTTCTATTGATTTCCCGTGCGTGTGAAGAACGACTGGGAGGAAACCGTTGTATGCTATCAACCTTCACGCCTAAGTAATTTCATTTTGTTTTCACAAGAGAAGAGAAATGTTTTTCAGCAACTTCATAGATTTGAAGCAGGTTACTTAGAGTATAGTTATTTCGATCTCTAGTGCTAGTTCAACTGTTTAATATGAAGTTGTGACTACATCACCTACACTAATCATGGAAAATACTGTAGGATATTTCCCACCACACTAGCATTTTGCTCCAGCTGCTGAGGAAGTTCTAGTTCCTTTGGTCAGGACATCCAGAAAAAATTGCAGACCTATGAGGTCCCTTTGAAACTGCATGGGGAAAGCGCACAGGAAATAGGTAGCGGAAAGAGAAAGCAATGAAACCACCAACATCGCCATCAATACCTAAGGAAGATCAAGACTCTGAAACCAGACATTTGTTACTGCCATTCATCCCACCAAGGCATGTAGATGCACCAAAGGTCAAAATTACAAAGAATTTGGAGGATCCACTGGTTGTCCCAGTGGTGGCATAAGGAATTAAGGTATTGAAGTATATTTTTTCGAACCTACGAAAGCTATCCTTTGTTGATCATGACACCAAGAAACATAAATACTTGGACATGAATAATTATATGGTAGTTGTGCAGGCCACACCGAAATTTTGAAAGTGTTTCATCCCAATGGAATGGGCCAAAGGGTTGGAACAATCTGAACTGTTATTGTTTCTATACATGCCACACTTCGGCCACAGCACAGAAGTGAATCCCTTTTTCCAACAACTCTGGTATCATTTCATGGAGGATTTTTTTGGATAGATGAATTACATTATGTAGATGTAAAGCTAATTGCAAGAATAATAGGTCTCTTGCTAGAAGGTATAGAGCCAACACCATATTTACGAAAATACCAGGAAATAGTGATGATATCAAGGGTTAAGGACAAGTATGACTTGAATAGGGAAAACAAAGGGTTCCTCATCTCATCCATTAATGAATATAGAATTCTCTTTGATGCAAAGGCATTATCCTGTAAAATTTTGTGCAAACTGTGATCGACCCAATGTACTATGGGTGCAATCTCTTTAGTTGAACTCTATGTAGAGGGGGTTTAGATTAACTGATCACAATTTCTGCTGAATGAATTTCTAGAAGATGCAACTATGTCATAGGAAAGTGGCAAACCTTTCCACTACTCCTGGTTTCTAATTTTGATTTCATTTGTTATCTAGTACAAACCACCACACTATCAAGCCATGGATATAACAGTTCGCTACAGGGGATCCAAATACCAGAATATTTGGTTCACACGTGAAAACAAGGAGAGGCATCAAGATAGTAATATTGAAATTTTTATTCATGGAGAGGCCTTGAGGGATTAGGTACAGAAGTAGACAAGACTTGATGATGATACGGTTAGGTGATTCTTACAAATCGCTAAGCTTCAAATCAGGACGCATCATGTTATGATACCGCCTCAACAAGACCCACAATGCCAATGGCCGGCAACGAAATTTATACAAAGTGAAGAAGAACTTGAATCCATTGTTGATGAATGGCTAAAGGAATGGTGTGTCCCTATCTTAGAGGACCAAATAGCAGCTGAGGACCTATAACATGACAAACCACCATTATTGCAACAAAAATATCAAGAAGAGGACCCATAAGACGATGCACAATATCAAGATTCGACTTAGAGAAGGTCAAGTTCAACTCCGATAGATCAAGATTTATAAAAGAGGAGAAATGAGAATTATACATAGCAAGTGGAGTCTAAACAAAATAAAAATATAAAGGCTAACAGAACTACCAATGCCATCATCATTGATGGGGAGTATTTAACGTAGTTAATAGAAGCGATGGCAGAAATCGCAAAGACATGATTTCAGAAAATACACAACTGGCGGACGGAGCTTATAGGTACTATTATAGATTTGCTTAAAGTATTATGAAAAGTTGTTGTAGAGGTTATAATTGTAGTAGATTATGCACCTCTGAGAAATGAGTCACATAATATACCTGGAACTTACAAAGAGAAATCAATTGAAATACTAGTGTCAGTTCCACCGATTAGAAAACATATGTCTGGAGAAGTGCTTGATCTGGGAACCCCATAGTTTAATGATGTCTCCATAAGCATAGGGTTCATATCCATAGATTTTTCACAGATGCACATGACTGAGGTATATGCACTACAAAATGTCGTAGTCCCATAAATGAAATTAGGAGAAGGTGCCTTGATTAAAGATGTGAAAGTTGTGAATAAATGTATTAATAAGATGGAGAAGGTAGTACAAGAGGCCAAGCAGAAGACAAAGAGGTGGGAAGAAAATAGGCATAGGCTTGACAAAGCTGTAGCCCTTGCATGTACAAATTTTGTAGAAGAAGGCATAATAAAGGAAATGTTTCCAAAGGCTAATGCCATTTGACTTGGTGAAATAATAGAAACATTCAAAAGAAATTCACAGAGTTAGAGTTGCAGATAAGACCAAGCACACCACCTGAAGTCTTGAAAGAAAGAAGCATAGCAACAATAGAAGTTTCGAAGAAGATAGAAGAATTATAACCAATATGTGCTAAGGTTGTCAACCAAGTCTCGCAGGCTTGGGTAGCATTAGTTGAAGACGCTAAACTAGAGAAAGTAAAAGAGGAGCTACACCCAGTTTAAGAAACTGTGAATCAAATAAAGAATGAGGTGAGAAAGTTTACCTTAGCAGAGAATATGGCTAAGGAAATGGAAATTAAGAAATTTCAAAAGCAAGTGATGATGATGCACATGCAACAACATCAATGAGCAGATAAATTTGAAGAGTTGCGGATTGAAGGTGAACGAGTTAAAAGAATTATTCATCCTATACATCAGAGAGTACAACAAGCAGTACAAGAAGCAAGGCTTGTACAATATGAACACCTTAGTTCTAACCTTGTGGAAAATTTGCATAAAGCAGAGGAAGATATGCAATAGGAGACAAAGAAAGTAGTGAAAATATTGCAAAATTTTCAAGGTCATGTCATCACAAGTAAAGAGATGGAACAATAGCCTTGCATGGCTAAGGATGAGCCACATGTGAGTGTTGGGGGAATGTTGATCCTAGGGAAAGATAGGGAGAATTAAGTTAGAATTCTTCCCAAGGATGTAAAAGAGTCATTTCACAGGAAGTAAAAGGATATGCAACAGAAGTAAAGAAGAAGAACAAAAGAAGACAAAGAAGAAAGACCTAAGGAAAGAAGCAGCAGAAGAGGAACCTGTGACAGGAGAAGAGGAGAGTTCATGATAGAAGAGAGGTCACGATAGAAGGAAAGGATGTGACAAGGAAGGATGAGACGGAGCTAACCATGTCAAAAGACATGCAACAACGCAATGAATAGAAAGCAATAGTTCAGAAATATCATGGGTATGAGGACGGATAGATTTGGCGGAAGCCACACGTATGAAATCATCTTTATAATTTGGGTCATTAGTTCCTACTGTCATGTGTCGATAGAATCATGGAAAGAAAACATGTTGGCTAACTATATGAATTCATCTGAAAGCGACATGTAAGAGTCTATAAAAGGAGGAACCCAAGTTGTATGTGATTTAGCCTCTGAAGCGTCTGTTGATGTTAGTTCTAGTAGCAGCTGGTCATTTAGTGACAGTGTGGTTGTATAGTCTGTTAGTGTGTTGAATTCGTAGAGAGGACTTGAAGAGCCTGTAGCTGAGTGTGCAGGAGTGTAGAAGAGAGTGATTTGATCCAGGTTGTGTGGGGATTGACAGTAGAGTGTATAAGGGAGTGAGTTGATCCAACCTGTCCATGGATTGAAAAGTAGAGTCATATAAGAGAAATACTAGAAACAGAAGACCAGAGATCATGAGAGGAGGAAGAATACTGTATAGATAAGAAAGAGAGATCTAGAACAGAGTCTGCAGCTTAGTGAGCAAACCAAAGGTGCCAGATGAGAAGCATCTTTGTGGTTTTTTTGGGATGGGTTTCCATGTTAGATATTGTGTCAAATGTGTTATTGATGAATGCGATTGATTTGTGTATATATGTTAATGTGATTATGTTTTTATGCCATTTCTTATGACTGATTTATATGTATTCATTGCACTATTGTCGTTGAATGTGCATATGTTTCATTGGGTTGTTGTGATAATACTTATCGAAGGGCGAGTTGTAGTAGAGATTAAATATGTGTAATAATTATAAACACCCAACCCATTAGCTTCTATTGAGCACATTGGTAGAATACCAAGGGACCCAAAATCCCCCATCCAACTGCGGAAACCTGGTTCTGGCAGTTAACCATAGAAAGATATCTTGGGTGAGACTGCATTTGCGTCGCAGGTGATTTTGACCGAGCCTTGCTCCATTGGGCCGATATCTTGGTATTTTTTGTGTGCCAAGGAGGGACTGAATTTGGGTGGAAGAGGAACCCAATCCAACAGGGTTGAATCTGATCATTTGAACCGGAAAAGAGAATCAAATCATTTGTCCAAACCAAATATTGCTATGTAATCAACATTGTTTGAGGCTTCACTCCTGTTAATTAGTAAATTGTATAGAAATAAGAAAGATAACATTTGGAAATGGTAGTTTTTCAATGTGTAAGATCTCCATCCAAAATATTTACAGGAAAATGTCACTTTGAAAATGAGTTAAAGAACCAAAGTTGAAATGCAACGTTTAGTGTCAAAGTTTGTAATTATATATTTAGACTCAAAGTTTGTCAATTAAATCTAGCTTGTGTTATTACGCGGAAAATTGTTATCCTTGCCACCTAGGTTCAACTCTCACTTGTGACATGTTTTCCCCTCATGGGTCACTTTGGTCTAGCAAGGTACCAACAATTATTTGTCACTTAATTGCTTGAAGGTGGAACAAGGTGTTTCTAAAAAATAGGCCATGGGGTTAGTTCAATTTGTCATTTCCAACATTGCTAATCATTTGTCTAGTTCCATGTTGGTAAGTGCTTGGTTTAAACCTCCTTGGGTGAAGCACAATAATTTACATTAACAAAATTTAGTAGGGATACCATCCACAAATGTGGAGAAACATTCATTGAATTTCGCAATAAAAAATTTCTTATAAAAGTAAATATTTAAATTCAAACAAATAATTAAAAAATGAATATCTAACTATAAGATTAAAATTTTGAAGATCAAAATATTATATATCATACTAAAATATCAATCAAGCACATTGGCAACAGTTGTTTTGGTCAAAAGACCGGGAAAAACCCCAATCTAGGGAAAACCCAGAAGAAGAAATTTTTTCATAAGGAAGAGTACTAAAAAAATTTCAATACAATGAATATTTTCTACAACCCTCACTAAAAGAATTCCAAACATTAATAACAACAGCACACTACCTTAAAAATTGTTCCAACTAAAAGTTGTACGACCTGATGTAGAACTCTCCATGCATTCTAGTACAACCTGTACAATATATTACACATTTTACCTCAAAAATCATGCCCACACATGCCTGCAATAAATTGTGTATGGTTGGTAGAGTCTGCAATTAATGTTGTTATCACTTTCTTGGGATTAAATCCCATACATGTGATTGTAATTAATGTTGTTGGTACTATTGTACAGTTCTGCAAGTTGACTTAGGAACTATGCTACTGTCCTTCTCTTGGAAATCGTCTCGCTTTTGCTAGGCTATCCGTCCTTTGTATTTCACTTTCTTCTTCCTCTCTCTAATGGCGAGTTTATTCATTTGTCCCTTTCTCTTTTTCTTATTCTTCAAATTTGTAACTACTTTTACATAACTATCCAATCTAGGCTTGAGATCAAGTTACAAAATCAAGGGTCATCATTAAATTCACTTTTAATAATTAAATTCATTAATTATTAAATAAAATACTTTAAATGTGACCCACTTTATAAAGTACAAAACATAAACACTTTATTTATATAAAAGTCACTTTTTACATAAATATACAAAGGAAATATCCTTTAAATAAATCCCCCCATCACACTCACACCAAAAACATGGGGAGGACCTTCAGAATTATCGTTTTTCAACACTCCCTCCTAATAAGAAAGGTCCAAAGAACCATTTGAATCTCTATTTTAGACTCCTAGTGCATCCCCCTCCTGCTCTGGAATCCTTCTTGGAGACATGTTGCCAACTCTAAACTGAAACTATGACTCTCGAGAATCCACCTGAGCCTCATCATCCTGCTCATCACCATCACCATTAGACTGGTTGAGTATTTTTCCAATACTCTGAAGAGAATCACTCTCCTAATTAGAGGAAATGTAAATCACATGCCGATCAGGTGCATCCCTTGCCCCATCCTCTGAATCTAATAGCCATCCACCTNAGTATTTTTCCAATACTCTGAAGAGAATCACTCTCCTAATTAGAGGAAATGTAAATCACATGCCGATCAGGTGCATCCCTTGCCCCATCCTCTGAATCTAACAGCCATCCACCTATGCCTAGAAATACAGCATGTCCTCTCAAAACATATAATCTTTCCCTGCGATATCCAAGCATAATGGTAGTACCATCTGGATCATCTCTTTGATATAGGAAAACATGACCATATCTCACCACCATCCCTTAACCCTCCTCCTCAAAGGATGACACCGAGAGTTTACTGAGTCTCTAATTAGGAATAAAGAGAACTCCATGTATCTCCAAGACCTCACTAAGGTCCATTTGGAACCTTATTGGTCCAACTCTTTGTATAGTCACCTTTGGACTATCGATATTCATTTGAACATAATTTCTTGGTCCTAACTTCATGATAATATGAAAGTAATCAATCATAGACTCTAGTCACATGTCTAGTTGACCCACTATCAACAATCCAAACATGCTCAAAAGTAGATATCCCTATACTAGAGTTAATAAAGACTAAAGAAAACTCCTGCTCGAACATGGCTGCAAATTATTCTACTACTGCAATCGTTGTTGAAACTTTCTTTGTCTTCCCTTTCTTCTTTTCAGGGCATTTAGAGGCATAGTGTCCCATCTAACCACACTTGACCTAAATCATGTATTTCTTCTTATTCTTTGGCTTTGTTGCAAGTTCCACATTTTGTTCAAAATCCTCACTAACCTGACTAACTTGAGACCCCTCCTGGATATCATCCTTAGTAAATTCATCCCACAACCTGAACCAATTGGGAATATTTTATATACCTACAATGCACTTCACAAAGACGTACCACTTCTTGGTGAATCCATTCAAGGCTATCCTCGCCAACTTTGAATAAGGAATAATCTATCCTACAAATACTAATGCATCCTTCACTTGAACCACACAAGTTAAGTAGGAGGCTACACCATCATCCTTGGTCATTTTAATATTATGTAGCTTGTCTTTAGGTGCCATCTTGCAGTTCTCATTTTTATATTTGAATAAGTGATTCAAAGTATCCCGCATCTCCTTAGTTGTTTTCTTCTATGCTAAATGTGGAATGAGATGGTATTTAACCCCATCCAGAATTAATTTTTGGTCTCTGGATTCAAGAGCTTCAAATTCTTCAATCTCATCCTTATCTACTGGTTTAGCCATTTTAGTGTTTGAAAAACTCCAAATTTTCCACTCTTTCAATACAACAACAATTCTTACTTTCCATGGTATATAGTTGGATACACCATCCAACCTGTCCTCAAACTGTATGCTCATCATTAGAAAACCACCTACAGCAAAAGTAATCGGAAGAAAACTATACCACTTCCTTCAGCACCTCTTTCACACTATGAAACGCTTTCTTTCTTCCTACTTCAGTATCACTCTGATACCATGAAGAAAAAATGACATAAGTATGAAAACATTCATTTTCACATTATGTCAAACACTTTGTACATATAGGGATTTAATTAAAGCATCATACATAATTATTTGAAACTAAAACCACCAATCCAAAGGCACTCCAAATACTGAAATATCAATCAATCGCATTCAACAAATCTTTTTTGGTCAAAAGACTAGGAAAAAACCCAATATGGGGATAACCCTGAAGAAGATAAATTTTCATAAGGAAGAGTACTCAGAAATTTTAATTACAATGAATATTTTCTTCAACCTCACTAACAAAATTCCAAACATAAATTACAACATCACACTACCTCAAAACTTGTGCCAACTAGAATTTGTATAGTCTATTGTACGGTTGTGCACACATGTCGGTACGGCCTGTACGATTTGCTATACTTTCTTCCTCAAACATTTTTCCCACATGTTCCAGCAATACATATTGTACAGTTGGTACAATATGCAATTAATGCTACTGTCACTTTCTTGGGGTTTGATCCCACACATGTGACTATAATTAATGTTTTTGGTACTATTGTACGGTCTCTGCAGGCTGCCTTGGGAACCGTGTTGTTTTCCTTCTCTTGGAAATCATGCCACTTCTGCTAGGGTATCTCTCCTTTCTCTTTCACTTTTATTCTTCCTCTCTCTAATGGTGAGTATCTTCATTTGTCTCTTTCTCTTTGTCTTATACTTCAAGTTTGTAACTACTTGTACATAACTACTTAATCTAGGGTTGAGATCAAGTTACAAAATCAAGGGTCATCATTAAATTCACTTTTATTAATTAACTTCATTATTTATTAAATACAATACTTTAAATGTGACCCACTTTATAACATACAAAACATAAACACTTTATTTATATAAAAGTAACTTTTTACATAAATATAAAAAGGACAAAGCCTTTAAATAAGTCCCCCTCATCAAACTCACACCAAAAACTTGAGGAAGCACCTTCGAAGTTATCATTTTCCAACAATAATAGAGGGGGGGTGTCGAAGTATTGCTAAAATCGCATGGTATAACCGTCGTATCTCTGGGAATATAAAAATGTGGACTAACAACCACTCCTGGTGATAAGGACTTGTGCTTGGTTTCAAATGTTCATCAACATATGTAGGTTTTAGTGTAACAAAAAACCGTACATTGAGATTTAGTTAAAGCCTCAATGTGTTCTTCACTTAATTAAAGAACTCATAGTGATTCCAAAGTAAATCAATCAACAAGATTCCGTTAATAATAGTTAACTAAGTGTTAAGGAAGACAAACAAGTTAAGTAAACTGTCTATACTTTATTTAAACTAAAATACGACACTTTATTTAATCAAAAGACAACACTTAAGTTAATCAAAAGACGACACTTCAGTTAATAAAGTATTTTCATGATGAAACTTGAGTTAAACTGCAATGACACTTACAATAGTCTATTAACTAAGTGATCATAATTTTAGTTAGATGATGAGTTCACCCCAATTTCAATTAAGCATCAGTTAATGTCAAAGATAAAAGGCATGGTGATAATTCCAATGTAGGTTGGGTTAATGCTTCATGAAGGAAATTCGTATTTTATGCACAGTAAGTGCATTATTCTCATGCATCCATTCGCTATTGTATGCATGGCAGTTATTTTTTCTTGTTATTAATGTGTTGGGAACATGGAAAGTCCATACAATTTATCATTATTCTCTATTACTCAGTGTTATCTCTTATTGAGCAATCTGTTATTGTGTAAAATCCATTCTATATATATCTATCTATTATACTCTGAAGAATTGTTGGATTTTTCATCGTCATTATTTTGATGTTTTTCCCAGGGTACATCTTGTGTTGTGGATGAATTATTTGTGTGATTGAATGATTGAATGATTCAAGTGTCCAGTATTTCATTGATAAAAAGTTTAAAAGTTCAAAGATATTCATATTTTCTCAAAAATTAACATGGTATCAAAGCTCAGTATGTGAAGGATATGATTTGTGCAATCAAACTAGTATCCTACGCAGATTCTAAGAAGTTGAGAAAAATTCTTGAGAGCGTTCTATGGCTTCGATCTCCATTCAACCGGAAGACTGTCTAGAGGGTGCTTCCAATTTCAACACTTGTTGAGTGAGAGTATTAAACAATCTAGAGGAACATGAACTATATAGTTACAAATCCATAGTGGTGGAGGAGCCTACATTCAATGTAGGGTGCATCAACTTCAAGAAGAAGCAAGCTAATTCCAAAGAGATCATTTATGATTTGGTTAAGGACTATTTAATTCCCGTGAGCACTCCATTGAATACTGTAAAGGAATTTTTTGATACACTAATGAACCTTTATGAGAAGAAGGCCTTGATTAAAAAGAGGGATTTGAAGAATATTATATGGAACGTAAATATGGAGAAGGAAAAGATAGTGGCATAATTCTTAACCAATATCTCTAAGGTAAGAGATCAACTTTCTAGTATCGGGGTTGTGGTTGATGAAGATGATTTGCTTCGAATTTCCATTGATGGTCTCCCATCCTCACAGGAGGCATTCTTGGCTGTGGTAAATGGTTAAGAGGAGAAACCTAACTTCAAGCGGTTGTGGCATGACTTCCTCCAAGAGAAAGGGTGGATCTAGAGAAAGTAAGTGTGCACCAAGGAATAAAATATTTCCCATGGGGGAGAATGAAGAAAGGGAGGAAACCATTCGCTCCAAACAAGTTCTTAAATTCAAATAAGAAAGATTTCAACAAGGACTTTAACAAGTGAAAGTTTTGGTGCTACAATTTTCAAAATAAAGGCATTATGCAAGGAAGTGAAAAGTAAAGAAAAAGGGTAAGGACCGGTTTCATGCTTCTACAGCTATAGAAAATGAAACTACTCAAAATAAATCATTCGAGGAAGAAGATGATGACCATCGAAAAGAGATTTTCCTTTAGTGCAGAAGAGAATTCACTCCAATTTGCATGGGATTTGAATTCCCCATGCATAGATTTTCTACCTCTTGCATAAGATTAAATTTGCAGAGTTAAAGTTGTAGTAAAGAAAGAATATCGAGATCTAGGGACCCAGTAATCTCTGCAAGGATGCATAGATCAAGAGAGAGCACACACCGAACAATACAAGATTAGTATTTGTATTTTGTTTATTATATGCTCTTATAAAATCATATCTAAATGGGTTTTGGACGTGTTTCATTACATTTTTAGGAATAACGTTATGGTATAACATGTTGAGCATATAGTCTTTATTTTATTGGAAAATAGTAAAACTCATAAAGTACAAGTTATGATTAAAGAAGAATATAGGGATTCATAAATTGTAATGAGATATGAATGGGGTTGTTAACACCCAAAAAAGGTTCAATACCTCATCTACCCCATCACATGGCTCATTGGTCCATTTTCATACCATATTTTCCATCAAAAACCCATAAAACCATGTAAAAAGCCTCCAAAAGGCTAAAAAATGCCTCCAAAAGGCCATAAAACCCTCTTTTCAGCTAAAAATATCCAAAATTCCTCCAAAAAAGCAAAAATATCCAAAAAAGAAGAAAAAATATTAAATAATGAGGAAATGAGGAAAAAACCCTAAATAGCTAAAACCCTAACCCTAAAACCGCATGGTTTTCAATTATAAATAAGGGGTGGAAACCCCTTATTCCACATCCACAATCACAAGTATCCTGCCTCTGCCAAAATTGCTCGTGAAACCATAGCTCACCATTGAAGCTACTTTCACCGTGAGAGCCCCTTTTGGCCCATTTCCACCATTGGAGAAAGAGAAGAAGCAGCTTGAAGCTCGGAGCTACCGACTCGGATCACCGCAAAGGGCTTCACCAACCTTCACATTGAAGGTCAGATTAATAAAAAATTACTATTTACTTTTTACTGTTTTGTTTAATGAACTTGTTTAGATTTAATTTTGATTATTGTTTAGCATCTTTTTACTTCAAGTTATAGATTTTAATTCATACATCATTGAACTGCTACTAAGGAATCCATTGTCCTTAGTAGGTACTCATTCGTACAAGCTAGGGCGAAAATCCTAGCAACAGTTTTGGCGACTCCGCTAGTTTATTTTTTGCAATTTTATTTTCTGTTTTTCCTTTCGGCTGTTGCTTTCGGCCGCCGCCAACCGCGACTTTCATCCCCATAGCCGCGTCTCGACCGCGCCTGTCCAACCCTTAGCTGCGACCCGAACGCGCCTGTTTCGTCCTAACCCGCGATTCGACCGCCGCTGTTAGCTAGAAACCTGCGTCCTGACCGCACCTGTTTACTTCAAACCCGCGGTTCGACCGCCGCTTTTAGCTAAGAACCTGCGTCCTGACTGCACCTATTTACTTCAAACAAGCAGTTCGACCGCCGTTGTTAGCTAGAAACCTGCGTCCCGACCGCCCCTGTTTACTTCAAACCCGCGGTCCGAGCGCCGCTGTTAGCCAGAAACCTGCGACCTGTGCGCGACTGTTGCCTTCAAACCTGCGGTCTGACCGCACGATTTCTCCCCATACCCACGATCCGCGATCTAATTTTTGCAATTGTTGCCGCGCCGGAACCCAGTCACTTTGCTTCCATATTCCCTGCAGCCCTACAGCCTTTCTGGCCCATGTTTACAGTATTGTTTAAAAAGTTTTAGTATTGTTTATTCAGCATTGTTTATTCAAATAAATTTTGCACGGTATTTATTTTTTCATTCAATTATATTGTTATTTCGGAAGTTTC
>LPNX010239990.1:105197-154496 GCA_001517045.1 Pseudotsuga menziesii | reverse complement strand
GTAGCACGCAGTTACAGTGGGTGTTTTGAGTTGTTGTTGGCCTGAGCGCCCCATTTGTTGAGCTCTCCTTCTGCACACTCGGTTGCATTAGAGTTTTTTTGAGCTGTTTTGTAGTTACCTCAACCCACACAGATTTGACATCATTTTATCACCATTGCTTCCCCGAAACATTCTCGGCGCCTCAGAGGCGAGCCCCCACAGCACGGATCACTTGATACCACTCATCGTAGATCTCGAGCCTTGTCACTTGACTCCACTCGTCAGCGGCATAGAACTCCGTCACCAAATTCTGACGCCCCTTATTTTACCTCAGACTCGGAGCCTGAATCCGAGAACACCCTTTACACCGCCCCTACTAGCCCCATGGCTGGCGTGAATCCCACTCCCTTAATGGGAGGGACCGTTGGTGGCACATCCACCACTACACCAGTTATCACACCTATCATGGGTATGCCCTCCATGGGAGGCCCATCTACCATTCCCCTCACCGTACCTATACCCACGGCGGGAATACCTATTCCCACTCCATTAGTGGTTCATACTACCCATGTTGGTGCAGGACCGTCCCATACCACTTTAGTTCCTCCACTTGGGGGAAACCTCCCTCACATGACCCCTCCACTTGGGGGCATCGGCCCCAACTTGATCCAACCCACAACCGTGTCACACCCTTCGTCCAGTTTGCCATACATGGCTAGCCTCAATCTACCTGACCTAGCCAGATTAACCAACGACCCCATCCGACACGACCCTGCGTGGCCCCACATGCCTACCAAGCTCCCCTCTGACATCCCTAAGTTCGAGGGTAAGGCAGGTGAGGACCCACAGAACCATATCATGTCCTTCCATCTATGGTGTTCCTCAAATTCCATAGTAGACAACTCCATTCGCCTCTGTTTATTACAGTGCACTTTCACTGGCTCTGCTGCCAATTGGTATATCGAGCAACCCCATGGAACCCATGTCACCTTTACGTCCCTTTCCTCGACCTTCCTACAGTTCTTCCAGTTACCTGTCCGCTATGACGCGGGCGTTGAGATCCTCCTATCTTGCAGACAGAACACGGCTACCCACATCACAGACCACATTCACGAATGGCGGCGATGCCGTAGCCTATGCAAAATCAAGTTAGATGACCGGATCTTCCTAGATTGGTTCCTCAAATCCCTCCTTCCGCTCATTGCTAAGGATGTGGTAGCCGAAAGACCCCAGTCAGAGGAAGAGGCTATCCTTAAAGCCCAACAGTTCGATCTCATTTACGCCCAATCGGGTTATCTTTATACCATCATACCTGACGCCCCTCATGGCGATCCCTCCTAGCACGATGCGCCGGGGGCATCCCACGCTGCCGACGGCATCATTGGACATCTCTCTTCGCAGCCTCAACCATTTTCCATAGCCCGTCCTCCCCCTGGCCCTGAACCTTCGCGGGCTACATCCCAGTCCGGAGCAACCAACTCGTATGCTCAAATGCCACATCAACACCATTCCCATGGACCCTCCTGTCCACCTCAGTGTTTCGGCCATATGACTTCCACTTACGCCCCCCCGATCGCACCTCAGCCCTACTATCATCAGCAGGATGCACCAGCTCTTTCGCCACCACAAGCCCAACCTCATTATTATCAGCCACAGCCAGCCCCTGCGGCAAACCCACAACCCGCTCCACAGCACTATCAACAACCCCCTCAAGTAGCTGCACCAGTGCAGCCTCCACCTCCATATTATCCACCGCGGCCTGCTCCCGCACCTGCGCAAACTCAGAATCCACCTACTACCCAAGGGCAGGTTTACACCCAAGAAAACCCGCCGCTAAACTAGAACAACCAACACAACCAGGGCCAACAAAACCGCAGCATAGGCCGCAATCGTGGGAACAACCAACAGACCGAGCAAGCTGGTCAACACCCTAATCCCCCCGCTAATAATAACGCGGCCCCTACCAACCAAAACCCTGATCGCCCGCCCAAGCAGGCTAAAAACCCTAATTTGTGAACGAACTATCCTTGTTCTATTTGCGGGGTCTATGGCCACTACACACATTTTTGTCCACATATGGAGTGAGTTCAACAACTTTTGGCTACTGATAGACTACGCCAAGGACAGGCGGCTCCTCAAGCACCACCCAATCCCCCACAACCTCAGCAGCCACCTTTGGTGCTACAAAACCCCTTACCAAACCAAGGCTTAGTGAACACTGAACCATTGGCTCCCCCTCCAGCTAATGCACCCATCCAACAAATCACTTACGCAGCTCCTGATCAACCCATATTTAACTAAGGTACCCACCATCTATTGATGATGTCCTTCGATAAGGTCAACCTCCAGACTCGGCGGAACCAATATGGCTCCACCCCGGAAGCCCCTCCTACCAATAACCCTGCTAACGCTCATCCCATTGATCAGGCGTTACGTATACCTCCACCTCCACTAGATGGAGCTCCCAAAACAGTCCGTTTCCCACTTCGCCGTATCAACAACAACCCCAATGCGCGGGCTGCGTCTAACTACAACATTGTCGATGATTTAGCCCAATCCCCCGTAGCCATGTCTGCGTTAGAAGTCTTGAAAAAATTCCCTTCGCAGCATAAGACTTTACTCTCAGCCATTGGAGCTATCGATCCAAATGATTCACAGTTAATGGCATTCGATTTGGACCAATCCAAACCCCACCTGCCTTCCAATTTATCATTCCAAGTTTCTGTCTCCATTTAGAATTTTGTCGTCCATCGATGCATTATTGATGAAGGTGCCTCTACATGTGTCATGCCCATCTCCATCTGGCAGAAAATGGGATCCCCCCCTCTCCTGTAGTCCTCTACTGCGTTGCGAGCCTATGACGGCCGTTCATCTCAACCACAAGGCCTATTGACCAATGTCCCCCTCCAGCTGGCTGGCAAAACTGTCCTAATCAACATCAAGGTTATCAATGCCCAGCTTGATTATAACCTTTTACTTGGCCACAGCTACATGTATGCCATGCGAGAAGTCGCTTCTACCGTTTTTCGTATCATGATGTTCCCCCATGAGGGACGCGTAGTTACGGTTGACCAACTTACTTACCACGATCCCAATGCCCCTGCGGCGCCCGAAAATGTTCTTCCCATGGTAGAACAACCTATCTCAGGTGCCACCAACACAGTCGTTTCTTCTATAGGGCCCGTGCTCCCCATGGTTGAACAACCTATTTCGGATGCCACCACCTCATTCGTGTCTTCAGTGGGTCCCGGCGTTTACCCCGATGCACCAATGATCTCAACCTTCCCATCTATTCCACCCTCGTCTCCTACCACTGAAGTGTCCGACCTATGTACCCTATCCCACATCACGCGGACTCCTACTAATCAAACACCTTTGTTGCCTAAACCCCCTTTGGTACCTAGTCACATTGGTGCTACACCCATTCATACCATTCCTTTCCTCTTCCCTCCATCAGGAGTGGCTAGCGCCCAGGTCATGGCTACCCTCAACCTCCCTGGTTTAACCTTAGGATTACCCGTTTGGTATCTTTCGCCTCCCGTTCGTCCCCCAACACCAGAGGTCGTCCTGCAACCGGTGCAACCCATCATCACTACTAGTCAACCACCTCCCAGTGTCGCTACCCCATCGCCCTCCGTAAAACCTCCCCCTCCTCTTACCAAACCCACTGGGGGCAGAGGCCCCCAACCTTATACTGCTGTCCCACCTGTTAAGACAGTAAAAAACCCCCCTGTGTTTCATGCTCCTCCCAAATGCGCGCTATGCGATGAGTTGGGCCATGCGACTCACCTATGTCCTCAGTTACCAGCATTAAAGGAGTACATGCAAATGCTCGACGACGACCCCACCATCCCGGTTGTCCATCTAGATCCAACTCCTACGCCTCGCGACAAATCCCTGCGCACTAACCACTCCTGTGCCTTATGCGATGTTTACGGGCATTACCCCCATCACTGTCCTGATCTCCCCGAGTACAGAATAGCTCTCTATGAGATGAACAATCCGGATCTTGAGACGACACCACTCACCATTAAGGAAATCCAATCCCCGATCTCTTCCCCTTCCGAAGAATTTAATACCACTCTCTTTGAGATAAACAATCTGGATCTTGAGATGGCACGCCTCACCATTAAGGAAATCCATTTCCCGGTCTCTCCCCCTTCCGGAAAGGTCAATCTCATTCTTTTTGAGATGAACCATTTAGATCTTGAAAAGCCATCACCCACCATTATGGAGATCCACCCTCCGGACTCTCCCTCTTTCGAAGAGATTAATACCATATATATGATCTCTTCCGTCCCTACACCCCCGTCAATCGATTTGACGACCCAAACATTCCGTACGGATGAGGAAATTCTCGAAGCTCTCACTGCCCCGGATTATCCTTGGGATGACATGCACCATCGTTCCTACTTCCTCCCCGATGAATCTTCCTCTAACATTGCTACCCAATTTACAGTCGAGTCCAAAGACTTCCTTCCCCCCAAGGTTGACTGGTTCAAAGACCCGATTCCTGCTCCTGACGCCTTCGAAGAGGGTAACATGGCCAACATCTCACCTGTCATCAAAATTGATATCGCTGCCCCTGGAGGCACCCCCGAACTCATCGCTTTAGGAGCATCTTGCACTGAGCAAGAGATCGAGGAATACAAAACACTCTTCAAAGAATTCCGTGATGTCTTTGCCTGGTCCTATACCGAAATGCCTGGTCTTGACCCTGCCATTATAGAGCACCACATTGACACATGGCCTGACGTACCCCCCGTTCGTCAGAAACAGTGTCCTATTCATCCCTCAAAACTCCCAGCTGTCAAAGCAGAGATTGAGAAGCTTCGCACGACAGGATTCATTTATCCTATTGCCTATACCACTTGGGTTTCAAACCCTGTTCCTGTCAACAAGAAACAAGGCACCATTAGGGTATGCACTGACTTCCGAGACTTAAACCGCGCGTGTCCCAATGACAATTTCCCTACGCCATTTATTGACCAGCTCATTGATGCATGTGCGAGACATGAAGTCCTCTCGTTCATGGACGGTTTTTCCGAATACAATCAGATCCAAATCCAAAAGGAAGACCAGTACAAAACCGCTTTTACTACCCCATGGGGCACCTTTGCCTATCGCGTCATGCCTTTCGGCCTAAAAAATGCTGGTGCCACATTCCAGCGGGCCATGACCTATTGCTTTCATGATTTGGTCCATATCCTGCTCGTCTACCTTGATGACCTTACAGCTCGTTCCCGAAAACGATCAGACCACCTTGATGACCTTCGGCAAGTTTTTCTGCGTTGTCGCAAATATCAGATCCGCTTGAACCCACACAAGTGCATCTTTTGCGTTCCAGCTGGCCGATTGTTAGGTTTCATTATTTCCCAGAAAGGAATTACTGTTGATCCCCTGAAAGTCCAAGCCATATTAGACCTTCCCTCTCCTCGAACGCTCCGGCAACTCCAAAGTCTACAAGGACGATCCAATTTTCTTCGACGCTTCGTTCCTGATTACGCCACAACCGTTCACAGTTTCTTGCGCTTTCTCCGTACCCACACCCCCTTTGTTTGGGACGAGCAAGCCGAAGCTGCATTTGAAGACCTCAAGAAAGCTCTCACACAAGCCCCCTTGATCTCCCCTCTAGATTTCTCTCAGGACTTCATCCTCTACGTCTCAGCATCCGAGCATGCTGTGTCCGGAGTCTTGGTTCAAGAAGACACCTCACGCCAAGAGCATGTCATTTACTACGTCAGCCAGACCTTGTTCAACCCACCCCTACGTTACCCACATGAGGAGAGACTAGCCCTAGCAATGGTCTTCTCCGTCCAAAAATTGCGACACTACATTTTACTTAGTCATACCATAGTCATCGCCGATTCTAACCCCATGGTATATCTCTTAAACCGGCGGTTCCTGCCATGTGGCTAAATGGGTCATTATCCTCCAGGAATTTGACCTCACATTCCGAACACCTAAGAGCACTAAAGCCCTTGCGCTTTCCTAGCTCATCACCGATCTCCCATCCTTTCTCCCGGCCCCACCTATCTCCGAGGAGTTACCCGATAATCACTTGTTCGCTATCTCATCCGATGACCCGTGGTACGGTGATATCCTATTATATCTGCACACGCAAAAGTTCTGAACCACCGTCACTCGTAATGAGCGTCGTCGTATCCGTCACCTGGCCTCTCGCTATCTCCTCATAGGAGACGTCCTTTTACCGATGAGGAGTCGACACTATTCTTCGTCGTTGCCTCACACACGAAGAAGCTGAACAGGTCCTTAATGATTGTCATAGTGGTGCCTGCGGCGGCCATTTCTCAGGAATGGCCACTACCCAAAAGGTAGTCCGTGCCGGATATTTCTGGCCCACACTTTTCACCGACTGCATCACTGCGATCAAGCATTGCCATAACTGCCTACTTTTTTCCCCCAAGGCCCGGACACCACCTACTCCGTTACATCCAGTCGTCACCATTGGTCCCTTTTGTAAGTGGGCCATTGACTTCATGGAGTGTAGACCCACATCTGCGAACGGCCATAAGCACATCATTGTTGCCGTCGATTACTTCACCAAATGGGTGGAAGCCATGCCCACCTTCAACTGTACCGCTGAAACTGCTGCCCGTTTCTTTTTCAACCATGTTATCACTCGATTCGGGGTCCCCAAACAGTTGGTCTCAGACCATGGATCACACTTTGAAGATTCAGTTTGGCGCGAATTATCTACTTTCCTCAAATTCCAACACCATTTTTCCTCGGCTTACTACCCTCAAGGGAACGGTCAAGTCGAAGCTGTTAACAAAATACTGAAAACCATACTCCAATGCACTGTTGATCGGCATAAATCCAATTGGCACCATATGCTTTTCCCTGCCTTATGGGCTTACCGCACCTCCACCAAGACTGCCACTGGTTTTACCCCGTTTCATTTAGTTCACGGTGTAGAGTCTGTCCCCCCCATCGAGTGCCAGATACCTGCCTTACACATCGCCATTGAGCTCCTCCCCGATACCTCCCCCCTTGAGCAACGTCTGCTATCCCTCGAACAAGCTGATGAAGATCGTCGTGCCACTCTCCAGAACATCGAAGCTACCAAAAACTGCTCCAAATCCCACTATGACAAACATGTTCACCCTCGAACTTTCCACGAAGGGGACCTCGTCCTCGCCTACGACCAAGCCCACGACAAAACCGGTAAAGGAAAGTTTGAGTCCATGTGGCAAGGCCCTTACATCGTTCAGACTTGCCTTGGCAAGGGGGCATACATTATAGCTGACTCTGAAGGCCACCCTTTGAACAACCCCCGTAATGGGTTGTATCTTAAACGTTTTTACCCATAACCGAAACCGCGACCTCATTGGTCCGCATTGTACAATTTGCTCCTTTTTTGTTTTTTACCTTCTTTACCATAATCTCACATTCATCGTTTTTTGCATGCACACAGATGGACCATCTTCCACCTCGTTACATTGGCTTCGCTGATGGGGCAAGCCACTGGTCTCCCAACCTGGCCTCTGCAGCATGGGTCTTATATTCCCCTTCCAACGAACTGATTCACCTTGATGGAACATGTATAGGCACTGCTACCAATAACCAGGTGGAGTATGATGCTGTGATCGGTCTCTTGACTGCTGCCCTCCAGCTGGGCATACGTCACCTTCATGTGTTCTTGGACTCCCAGCTACTTGTCTCCCAGATCAACAACTGCTACCAGGTGCGCGATCCTTGCCTATTTAGAAAATTCCTATGTACAAAACAACTTAGCTGACAGTTCGAATCCATCACATTCACACATGTCCCAAGAGCTCAAAATAGTGTCGCAGATCAAATGGCCAATAATATCCTAGATTGGCATATCAATCACACCATATAAACATCTCCATCATGCATCATAGCATCTCATCCAACCATATAAAAAACCAAAAAGACTGCATCGCATAAACATTTACATCCATGAACATAAACCATAAAACCACATTTGCATCCATAAGAGCATCCACGTGCCTAATCATACATAAATCATGTCACATCACATAAAATACACAAGGGGCATCCACATGCCCAACATCCTAGCAAACTTTGCATCCACGTGCAAACATATCAAACACCATAAAGCGCATCCACGTGCGTACAAATGAAACAACATCATACAAAAGTGCATCCATGTGCATAAATATATACATATCAAAAAATACATGATACAGAGCTGTACATGTCCTGAGTACCCCTATACTCAGCTCTACCAAAAATGTGTGTATGTACAATCCTCAAAAGCCTCATAGGGTACAGGCCGTAACTACAAAAAAAAAAATAGGGAGGAGTCCCCTGCACCCCCTAATGGGAGTCATACCCGACATCACTGTCAGTGTCCGTGGCCTCTGACTCCTCTCCTCGCACCTCCTCCGGCGCGCCCACATCCAGTCTGGGCCCCTGGGCCCATGCTCTGTCCGCCAATAGAGCCACCCGGACCGCGATCGATCGAAAATATCGGGGTGCCCCCAAGCAATCTTGGACCACAGCCGGATCCAGGTCTCGCCATCCCGCGTCAGTCACTCCCACGAGCAACTGCTCTAACAGCACCCGTACAGACTCCAGTGTCCTCTCGGCATCTGGACGACACACGTTCCCCCGCCCTAGCAACGCTGGAATGGCCACAGTCCCTCTGCGTGCCACATGTCCTGGTGGTGGCCTCGGACCCACATCTGCAAAACACCATTTTGTCAGTTACCATATATAAGCCATATATCATACACATAAACTGAACAATGCAAAAAAATCATACATACCGTCAGGCCCCCAAGCCTGTCCTGCTGGCCGTGGAGCATCCGGATCTCCCGTGAAATCCATATCCCTGTATGGATAGTCCTCCAGCATCAGTGGCAGCTGGAGCCACTGCAAGTATAGCTCCTGAGTGAAATAACGCCCAACATCCCCACCACCACGGTGGCGCATCATCTCTCCCCACCGCACCATCCGAGGCTCCCTCAAGCCTCCTGCCCTGACCGGCACCCGCGGCCGCAGTGTGGGAACCCTCTCCATAAAGAAGGCACAAAGAAAGGAACCATAACAGAATCCCTTGCTAGATTGCTTCGTCGTGGTCAGCTGTCGCTGCACGCAGGTCAGGAACATCTGGCCCCACGCAAAGTAGGTCCCGGCCAGTACACGCTCCACGAGCTGCATCTAACCCCCAGACACCTTCTCAGGTGACTGGGATCCCAAAATACGAACCACACACGCCACCATCGCCTGTACTGCTGGCTCCCGAAAATTCCTCACCAAGAGTGCATTCCGATGCACTCTAGCCCCCGGCTGACAGAGCCGCTCCACAACATCATCCAGGTCCAGGTCAGCAGACACCCGCGGCTGGGTATCTGCTACCCTCCCAAGGCAGGGCAACCCAGTCAAGAAATAAACATCAGTGAGAGTGAGATCCACCCTCTCTCCCTGCACCCGGAACGCCATTGTGTCTGGCTCCCAAAATCCGACCAACCGGGTCAGCAGCAATCCTGCTGACCGCATAATAGGAACCTCTGCAAACTTCAGCAGTCTGAAGATCCCTAGTAGTGACCGCACACGGAGATCCTCTCGAACCACTGTCACTATCTCATCTGGAACTTCTCGCTCCCTCCATGGCACCTGTGGCATCCTGTCAATCACACAGCAAAGTCTCATCAGGCTCAAGGCAAAATAATAGACTTTCCCACCCATCCAAACAAAAAACCAGTACAGCCCGGCCCCGACCGCGGCTGTCAAGCCCACAACCACGGTCTCCGACCGCGGCTGTCAGGCCTACAGCCGCGGCCCGTGACCGTGACTGTTAAGCCTACAGCCGCGGTCCGCGACCACGACTGTTAGGCCTACAGCCGCGGTCCGAGACCGCGACTGTTTGGCCTACAGCCATGGTCTGCAACCGTGGCTGTCCCGGTCAGTACCCGCGATCGACGACCGCGGTTTAGACTCCCTGACCCACGGTCCACCCATGTAGACCGTACAAACATACCCTAGGATCCACTTCCCGCCCCCCAAACCCAAAAAATAATGCAGGCAAAAGTTTGACGACCTACCTGTCTCTCCCGAATCTGCAGTCGAGCGGTCGGATCGCCCAGAAACGACAAATCAGCTCTGGTCCACTGTGCTCACAAGTCAATATCAACTAATCAAATGACACATGTCATGTTGGGCTCACTCACTATTTATAGTCCGTTGACTTTTCTCCTGTTTGGCCATTCTGAACCCATACGGAGTCCATTTTTCGAACCGTTTCCACCACTGGAACCAGCACGACAAGACCATCCCGATGGTCACCTCGTTGCCTTATTTTCTCTATGTCATTTTTTACCCATTTTTTCAGACACCATTGGTCGCCTCGGTTTGCGTGCCACATCGGCCGTTCTCCGTTTTTCACATTTTTTATATCACCGGATCCATTTTTCTGAGCTCGTGACGATGCTTGAGATCATTTCTTGCTCTCACTTGGTACAATGTCAACATTGCGTCCCTACACCTTCCTGCATTGATTTGCGTGCCACATCGGCCGTCATCAGATTATTTCACACTTTTTACATGAGCCATCCACTCCTGTCATATTGCAAATGTTTCGTTCTTTTGCCTCCATTCATTCACCCCGCAAGGAGGCCCACTAGTGTTCCCCCCCACCCTCAGTCATGGTCATCATAAATGCTCCCTGATCGAACACTTCCTCCTTGCCTGGCCATTCATTCAGAGTCTTCTTATTTGCTTTTAGACTCCTTAAAATTGAAAGCAACCACGAGCATGAACTGTCATGGGCTCGTAAAATCCACAAGACAGTACCATTCTATCATTTCAGAGTCTTCTTATTTGCTTTCAGACTCCTTAAAATTGAAAGCAACCACGAGCATGTACTATCGTGGGCTCGTAAAATCCACACAAGAGTATCATTCCATTATTTCAGAGTTTTCTTATTTGCTTTCAGACTCCTTAAAATTGAAAGCAACCACGAGCATGAACTGTCCTGGGCTCGTAAAATCCACATGACAGTACCATTTTATATCCACACTTCTTCAAGTTCCCTAACCCATGAAGCAGTCCCCCTGCGCCCCTTGGCGCTATGATCGATCATCTCGGCAGCACCCCCAATCAGGTCGCCTTTGTTCAGAGTATTCTGCAATCTCCTACCATTTTACCATAGCTTGAGTCTACCTCAGCCCATTCACCCTCAGATCCTATACCGCTATGATCCCTTTACCACCAGTCAGTCTCATATGCTGCCGAATCATCCCCGCCATCATACTCTGAACAAAGGAAGTTTGAGTCCACCCACTCTACTTGCCCAGTTATTTACCCCAGTTTATCAACCCCGCCATCAGTACTATCACATTTCGGTTTTTTACCTCGCGCTCCTGTCAAGGAAACATCATTGCCTTGATAGTTGCAGGTCTCCCTTTGTCGACAACAGCCCCTCTATTCCAGAGGATAGACCCAGAGGTCCCTGTGTCTTGGACCCATCACCATCTGTGGTGAGTGCCTACGAACCATTTTGAGAGGAGTCATCATTGCCTCTCCGAATGGTTGTTTCTCACATGCTCGACTTCAGCACCTTGATCGCATTGTTGAGAATCGCGCAGGATTTACATCCATTCCATTATTTGTCGAAGACCCCGGATTTCCCCCGACTCTAGCACATTGGTGAGTCACTTCGGAACGACCAGTTATATGTTCCCGTGGATGTCCGGGCTGCGTTGGAGATTGTATTCGGAAGCCATCCAGTTCCATGGTTCCTTGAGTACCCAGTTCAGTTCCAGATCAGTGTACCATTGCAAATATGACCGCTGTCACTTTGATACAACAGCTCCTCAGTTCCTATGGAACCACATTCCGTAGCACTGTTGTCATTCCAGTACATCAGTTGTTCAGCTCCGACATGGTCAGCCCAGCAGTATGTTCCAGACTGGTGTCCCCTCTGGACACTTATGATATACACAGTGGTTTTCTATGTATCCTACAGGTCACCCTTTTCGGGCCTCACAGTTATTTTTATGTATCTTGATACGAGCATGGGAATGCCCGCCTCGTCCAGATTATCAAATGATTCCTCATCCATTATTGAGGTTATGTACTTTTTAGTCCTTGCAGGTGGTTCGAGATCGTTGTTCCGAGCTTCAGTTGGTTCCTTCTCTTTCTCCACACCCCAGCAACAAAAAATGAATATGACTCATGATGTCCATCGGCCATACGATGAGCTCCTACCCTCGCACATCAGGGGGCAATCTGTTAACACCCAAAAAAAGGTTCAATACCTCATCTACCCCATCACATGGCTCATTGGTCCATTTTCATACCATATTTTCCATAAAAAACCCATAAAACCATGTAAAAAGCCTCCAAAAGGCTAAAAAATGCCTCCAAAAGGCCATAAAACCCTCTTTTCAGCTAAAAATATCCAAAAAGAAGAAAAAATATTAAATAATGAGGAAAAGAGGAAAAAACCCTAAATAGCTGAAACCCTAACCCTAAAACCGCATGGTTTTCAATTATAAATAAGGGGTGGAAACCCCTTATTCCACATCCACAATCACAAGTATCCTGCCTCTGCCAAAATTGCTCGTGAAACCATAGCTCACCATTGAAGCTACTTTCACCGTGAGAGCCCCTTTTGGCCCATTTCCACCATTGGAGAAAGAGAAGAAGCAGCTTGAAGCTCGGAGCTACCGACTCGGATCACAGCAAAGGGCTTCACCAACCTTCACATTGAAGGTCAGATTAATACAAAATTACTATTTACTTTTTACTGTTTTGTTTAATGAACTTGTTTAGATTTAATTTTGATTATTGTTTAGCATCTTTTTACTTCAAGTTATAGCTTTTAATTCATACATCATTGAACTGCTACTAAGGAATCCATTGTCCTTAGTAGGTACTCATTCGTACAAGCTAGGGCGAAAATCCTAGCAACAGGGGTTATGCTGAAAAATTGATTAATATATGTATATAGCTATGTGAACCATTAATAGTGCAAGGAAGTCTTCATATGATTGAATTTCATAGTTATGCAATGTTTCTAACCATTAGAATAAATTTGACTTGTAGGGAAAAAATTAACATGCTCTGACATCCAAGCAGAGAATGGCATGCATTGAGTGAGGAGTCATTGCTATGGAAGATATTGAAAGACAACATGATGCTTTGAAGTGGGAAGCTTCTAGAAGCAGATCAGGAGGATCCTATGTTTCTATGGGAAGAATCCTCCAACAATATATATATATATATATCCAAAATAGAATATTTTATAATGAGAAGACTTCTGTAGATATTTATTTATCCCGTGTCAGAAGAGATTCAATATGTTTTAGACATAGAGGAGGATGAGACTCCTTGATGGAGGACCCAGATTATGTTTCTCGCATCTATATGTTGAGAGGGAGAATCCAGATTCAATAGCTCTTGATGAACCAATCAAAATGGTTGATGTACCTCCTACTAAGAAGAGATATACATGGTGCTCATATTCAGAAGGAAGCAGGTCACAATATTCAAGAATTTTGTTATGATGCTTGGGATTAGAGGTGTGGTAGAAACCAGATAATATTTTCCTCGGTTAAGGAATATACATCATAGAGATATTGAAGAGATTAAGGGTGATGGATTATAAGTCTATGGCCACACATATGATGATGAATCTGAAGCTAATACTTCTTCATATTTAGAGGATATCAATGACATTGAGATGTACTTGGTTATAACTAGGACCGCATGTATGCTTTACAGTTCATACATAGACATGTACAACAAAGAATATATTGAGGTACCTACATGGTATAAGTAGATATGGACTCAAATATGTCTCGGATAGTGAAATAAAATTTCAAGGATATATGTATTCTGACTAGTATAGTGAACGAGAAAGATCACATCAGAGATGTTTCTCTAGATAGAACATATTATAAAGTAGTAAATGTTTAAAAGGTTTCTAGTCAGTTATGTCTGAGGAATGTTGTAAAAAGGAACAACAAAAATCCAGTACATATCCACGGATAGATAAATTTCCAACATACTTACTAACACAATAGAATTTGAGCCCAGAATCCGACGTATGCCATGTCTAAAATTCGACAAATACCTATCTGTTATTTGACAACATCATTTTTTTTGTCGTCGGTGGCATATTGTCAGATATTCGATGACAAGTCAAAACCCATAGACTTTTAGACATCATATGAAGCTAATATGCCAATGTATTTCACCCCTAAGCCATCGAATTTCCGACTCCTACATTGTTGAACATCCGAATGCTCCTTGTCAAAGGTGGGACACTTCCTTTGTAAACATCCGGGTTTATGCTATCAATTTTGAGACGAAGGGTTGTCGAATTTTCGACTCATCATTGTTGAATTAGAAACTACCAGTTATTGGATGTCTGATTTCTCCTTGTTGAAGTTGGGCAACTTCCTTTGTAAAAATTTGGGTTTATGCCGTCGATTTTGAGATGAAGTGTTGTCGGATTTCCGACTCATAAATGTCGAATTAGTGAAGACCTGTCGTTGGATCACTCTTGTCAGAGTTATGGTGACTTTATCAGATGAGGGCCACATGATGGTGGATAACCGATGGTGTTCTCCACTGTGAGGAGTCAAATTTGCGAGGACCATTTAGTCATCTTTCCGACAGATACTTGTAGCATTTGCGACGACACGCTCATCGGATCACTCTTGTCAGAGTTATGGAGACTTCATCAGATGAAGGCCACATGCTGTCAGATAGCCAACGATCTTCTTTATATTTAAAAAATAATAATTTATTGTCTTCTGTATATTTAAAAACCCAAAAGTTATGAACCATTATTATGTGATGGTGATTTCACTCCAACGCCTCATAATGAGTACCATTAAACCAAAGTAAATTCTCTAAGCTAGTAAAAAACTAGTTTCTAGAGAGAAATTGTTCTCAATGAGCATTTGTTTTATCTTGTAACATCATTATAAATATAAAAGGCCTATATAAGGGTTACAAGCCTCTCCCAAATATAGTGACTCTTGGAAATAAAACAAAAAATCTTCATTGCATGTTTCATTTTTATCTTGTTATAATTGGGGATGGAATCGAAGCATAATTAACTATCTATCTAGATATTTTAACTCAAAACTATCCCTTTTAAACCTAGATTTCCTAATTCTCGTTAGCAAATATATTTTCCTCATAAATTTTAAGGACATCTTTTTTATCAAAATAGTCAAAAGACAGATTCCAAAAGCTTTTAAAAATTAATGCACTTGAAGTGATAAGACTCAATGAGCCTTATTGAAGAATCCATGAACCACCGTAGAAATAAGGAACCATTATCCAAGAAGCCAAGAACAAATCCAGAAATATGTATAACCATAGAGAAAAAAAGACAACAAGAAGAAACCTATAACATATTGCTTTCCTATTCATCTAGCCAAGAGGCCATCTTATATATTTACAAAAGGATAGAGTCAACATAGAATTATAACTACCTAACTACTCACATGCAGTCCAATGCATAATTATTGATATGCTAATAAATATTCATTATTCCTGGGAAATGAGCCACCATTCTTGGGAGGCATGGCCTCATGTTTCTTACTAGTTCCTCCTAGTTTAGATAGAAAGCATCCCCACTTTCCTCCCATATTCAAATGAGCAGTAGGGAGGGCTCTAATTTATGGAAGATCTAGGTGAAGTGCACCATGGTGTGTGACTGGGAGATATTTTGATGTTGAGGTAGTGCATAGATATGTGTCCTATGCCCAAAGTGGTATGTCTATCTAAATGAATTCTCTATTGTGAATTGGTTACTTGATGACAAAAAACATGCGATAGTGATGTGTAATGTTTTGTTCCTGGTTTAGGAATGACACTAGGGAGGTTATAAAAGGTTAGGAACTATCCTAAACTAATATAATGGTGTCTAATGATAGAGCTAGAAATGCAACTATGGAAGAGATTTTGTAGATATGAGGGACATTTGGGAACTGTGGAGGAGATGAGCTAAAAGCATTGCTGATGAAAAGTGAGATTTATGCTATGAAGATGATGGAATGTTTGTTGTGTTGTGTTCCTTATTGTAGACTGTATGAAGAGATGTAATAGGATGATGCATTTAATATCTTGTTGTAGTGACCAGAGGCGCTAGAACTAGTGTTGGACTGCATTGTTACTCCATGGTTGTTGAGAGTGGTAAGAATAGAGAGACAGTGATAGGATGATAATGAGGGAAGGATAGGTGTCATACAAATATGTTGTAGTCGAGGTAAAGGTGTAGGAAAGTGGAAAGGGGTTGCCAGTGAAATGAGGAGAATGTTTTTGAATCTTGATAGACTGAGAATTGGACAATATAATAGTGATAGAGAGTTTATGTGGATGTCAATGTGATGGAACATAGAGTGTTATGGTAGGGGCATGAGGGGATATGGGGAAGCCATTAGATGGAATTACTGAATAGGTATATCCTTTAAAATCTATACAATATAATAAATTTTAGAGTATTGCTATAGAGAAGTGGCCCCATCCAAGCTTGCTCTAAACAACATAAGACCTTGTTCAGATATGGGATCACCATGCTTTACAACCACTTTAGTACCATATTCTAGTTGTCCCTGATAAACATTGTAGATGCCACCAACAAAAAAAAAAATTGGAAAAAAACATATCTAGCCATGCACTCTGCTCCCTTCAACCGTGAATTTCTTTCCTTATGGAAATTAGTTCCTCACAAAACTCCAAACTTCTAGAACTCCTTAGGATACAACCTCTCCTCCTCCTTTGCTTGATCTTGTACAAAACTTCAAAGACAATAGGATTCCATACGAGTCTACAACACATGCTTAGCCATTGTCTTCTTCCTCTCATGGCATTTTTGTCAAGATCCAACTAATCCCACTCCATATCCTTATAAATACCTATACAAATATTACTTGTTATTTGATAATTTTACCTACAACAAATATTTTCCTAGAAGCTACTTAGTAGTGTGCTGAAGCATGAGGTCATGGGATGGAAAAGGCATGAGACTAAGAGTTGATCAAGCTTTCAAATGTAGCTTTAGAATAAGGTATACTTTTTTATATGGATATAGATGTTGGATTCTATCACCTTTCTGTCTCAACCCGCGGTTGAACATCACAACAATACCAACAATAAACCACAAGAAATCGGCTCGACAGAGTAACTCCGTCAGCAACACCTGCAAGGCAAGCGCAGTCTCAGCTGAGATATCTAATGGGTAACTTCCAAAACCATGTTTTCACAGTTGGAGAGGGATTATAGTCCCCTAGCATGTGGCCAAGGAACTTGACGAGGGAAGCTTAGACGGCTGGATGGTTCCTATGCGACTGAGCACAACTGTATGTCAGCACATGTGACACGACCTGGTATTTAACCTTAACAACTGGAGGAATTAACCACATCTTGCTTATGCATTCCAAAAATTCCTTAGCAATTATTCATTCACTATTTAACAATATGGTACCAGGCATTCGACAATATCTCATCATCATACACAAAGAAAATAACAACCATTCATATCAAGATGTAAATCATCAATCAACCATTTAAACACAAAGAATAACGTGGAAACCCATCTAGGAAAAACCACCAAGGTGCTCTTCATCTGGCATGAGAAATTGATATAGCACGTTGCAGTCTGTGACTTGTAGACTGATCTTATGATATGTCTTTATGCCTCAGACTTCTTGCTCTCACGCTCTCTTCTTCTATCTACTCCTATTAATCCGCACACAACATGGATCGACTCTTCTATCTACCTTTTGTGCACTCAGTTGTAGATTCCTTCTACTCCTAGCGATCTACACACATAGCTACAAGATCCACGGCTCAACAACATTCTACTGCTACTAGAATCTTATTCTGAGTCTTCTTCCCTTCTACCCTACTTCCTTAACAAAACTGAATAACTTGGTGAATGATCAACCAAAAAAATGACAATAGCAACAACTAACGACAAAATTGACAACCCTTATTTAGAATGGGTTCTTCTTATTTATAACTTCTATCAGACCACGTAGGGTCGACTACATACTGGTTATCAGTTACAGGTCATGATCAGCCATCAGAACAGGTTGTCATGGACTAACACAAGGCACTATCCACCTGGCTTACAAATATTCTTCCATACGTGCATGGTCGCAGGATTACGCCATTTTTAACGACCACATTCTTCACCTGTAATTTTTTGAATTTTATTAGCTGTACGCTTGTACGCTTGCCTTTCCTCCATCGTGTGCATCTTTATTCTGCCTACGTTGGTCCCTTTGCTTCCTTCGCAGCCTTCCTTCCTTCCTATCACGCGCATGATGTAACTTTTCTTGCGCGTAAACTTCTTTCTTGTGCTCCTTTCCTATCCCAACAAGCCCCAACACTCACATGTGGCTCGTCCCAAGCCACTAAGAAAAAATGGACCTGTCCTCAAAATTTTTAGTAGCAAAACTTACTGTTCTTTCTGCAAACTTTTATGACTCTGGTGATGATTGCACCGCAGGACCAACCTTGTCTTGAAATTATTTCACCATCCGTTGCACCCCCGCAACTTCATCTGACACCTCTTCTGCTTGTGCGACCAATTTCTCTACTTGGTCAGTACTGATATGTTCTTACAGGCCTACGTCTACTGACTGTGTGATAGTCTCAAGTTTTTCCTTCAGTGATTGAATAACGCTAATGATGAAAGTTTATTTTGACTAGTGCACTTCAACTTCTGCTTCCCTAGCCCGCTTTCTACCTTAAAGAGCCTAGACCTCCTGCTGCAGCTGCTTGATTTCAGTCATCTTGGCCACCTTCTCTTGGAAGGCCAACTTATTCATGTCTACTTTCTTCATGGTGATTTTATCTTCAGCTACACGTCTATTCACCCTTATGTTTTCAGCAGTCGTATCCTCCATAAGCGCATCCTAGACTGTTGAAATGTCTTCTAGTGCCTTAGTGCATGTTGCTTCTCCTTGTTTTATTTTTACAACAATCTCAGATGTTGCTTTTCTTTTCTCTTTGAGCTCCTCAAGAGGTGTGCTCGGCACCTATATGGCTTCCAGTTCTTGCACCTGTTGTCGAAGATCTTGCACAATCTTTGCTAGCCTGATTACCTTAGCTGTAGAGTCCTCATCCTCTTGGCCTACTTTAGGTGGGAATTCTGCAATGAAACTCTTGATTGTCTCTGCTAGCGTGAGGTGGTTCTTCTCACATACCAATATTTCATGTTCCTTCTCAGCAAGAAGTTCGACATGCCCCTGAAGTTCTTTTTCTTTTTCCTTCAGCAGGGTCTTGCGTGCCTTTGCCTTCTTTTGTTGTTTTGTCCCTTGATAGGAAACAACATTCTCTCTTAGTCGTATTTTCATTGCGGCTGCCTACTGTACTTCATAGACTTTGCTTAAGGGTATCTTTGGTAGTTCTAACTAGAGTGTGGCAAACTCATCCACAACATTTTCAAAGGCGCTCGGGCCTATTCCAGTTTCTAGTGCGCTTGTCTGGATTTTTACTTTGATGGGTGGCACTAACTGTGGTGGGACTACTTAGACATTGGGGTTGACACCATATGTCTCAGCCTCAATAGTGGCTTTGACCTCATTGATTGCTTCGATCAACTTATTCAAATGGCCCCCCACTTTCTTAGCTATGCTGGCTTGCTGCATCTTTAGGCTAGAAAGGATGTCTTGCATGAATTTAGCAATAGCTGTTGCAAGCTCCTCCACATCATCTTATGTCAATGTGTTCACATTCAACGGTTTTTGAGATTTTTGCTTTTTGCGATGTGGGTTTCCTTCTTGTTTTCTTTTTTGTGTCTGGTTCTGCACATGCTCTAGACTTGGTGTGTGCTCTGAATCACTTTGATCTGATTTATACCTATCATCATCATCTTGTTCTTCTTCGTTCTCCGACTGGTTACCCTATCCTTCGCCTCCTTCATTTCCTTCACCATGAACTTGTTGGACTAGTGGGTCTTCTTCATCCCGCCCTTCAGGAAGTAGCTCTACTAGTGGGCCGCACCATTATTTTGGAAATAGGTGTATGATTGCATCCACATCCTCATCTATCACCATGAATCCCGCATGGTACACTTGTTTTGACGAGTCAGTCGTCGGCTCCAAAATTATGTTGTGCGCTCCGACCTGAAATTTGATAAATGTTGCGTACCTATGTACCATCGCAACGTGGATTCGGTGGGATCACCGGAAAACATCACACAATTCCTGTGCATGAAAAAAGAACTCAATGTTGTTGTCTTTCTTCTAGGTTGTGTCTTTCTTATCCTCCCACAGGTTCTGATACCTTGCACCATGGAAAAAGAATGGGACATCCATCTGCACATAGTAGGGTGATTTGTCCCACAGAGTGAATGAAATCAAAATAAGTATCCATGAGTAATGGAATTTGTAAGTGGGCTCATGCTGGGCCTATGTGGCATCATCGATTAGCTCATTGAGAAAGTATCACAACCAATTGAATTCTCCACCCAGCGTGTATAGTTCTACAAGTTCGACCGTTGTTGTCGAACACTGCTTGGGCTGCATCTTGTGTAACAACTTACATGATAAGATCTATGCAAGAAATCTCACACTTTTGTCCTCAATCGGTCAAATTAGGTAGCCCCTATTTGCATGTCGCAAGTTGTATTTCTTCTTTATCCGGGTAGTGTCTTTTTGGGACAAGTAAGATGCAGGATCGTTGCCTTGGTTTGGGAGGCATGTGATTGATGAGATCATCTTGGCATCAACAGGGTATGGTTGATCAAGCCACAGGAATCCTCTGTGAAAGAAAACCAGCATCTCCTTCATGTACGTGCTAACCTGTAAACTGTGGCCGAAATGGGGCATAAACAACAGGTTAATCAAACCTGTGTGACCAACTCCCTCGGCTCACTGCATTGGCCTGAGAACTTGTGGTTGACTTGGGTTGGGATGGTCCAAGATCAGGTAGTCCACTCTCTTTATTCCTTCCTACAGTTGAGTGTCGAAGTCTTCAAATTTCAGCTTGTCCAACTTGGTCATGATGTCCATCAGTAGGGGGACATTATTAGGGATTCATAGCGCTACTAGAGTTGTAACCGCCTTCTTTGGGAGTGTCACCTTCTGCGTGTCAGATCTCCTTGGTCAAACATAGTGTGGGAAATTCTCATCAACATCCTCCACATCTATCCCTCTGCACGGTGGTGAGTCTTCTTCCATGTATTCATCCTCCTGTTTGTCCTCTTGGTTATCTTCTAAGGGCCTTTTACTGTGAGCATCAACAGGAGCGAAAGTCTTCTTGTGTTTCCTCATCTTTGGGAGTCTGGATGGTCCTCCAACTGCATTCTCACCGGGTTGTCTTGGCTCCATAATAGGTGATCTTTGAGCTGGGGTAGGCACAACACGTGATATCAGTGTCAAAATTGTAGTATGATCGGCCACATTGGCAGGTTGCTTCCATGTTCTTTCCATTGGATCATTCTCTAGTTCTTGTTGTGGTTGTTGTATCTCAGGTGAGGGACTCTCTTCTTCAATTGGGAAACCAGAGATAACAGTTGCGTCTGATGGCTCACTGTCGCTAGGGATATCAATTACCATGGGCGTCAGCTTACTTCAACAGGGATGATAGGGTTTAGCTCTGCAATCACTCAGCTCTATTCTCTCTAGCTTGCTCTGTGGTTGTAAAAATAATTCTTGCTGATGAAGCCTTGCACTTATACCCACCACCACATTGTGTAGTCATCATGCAACAATCGGTTAATGCCTAATCCGTCACATGGGTTTCTCAGCTGCTGCATCCGTTCATTAAGTCGTTAACTGGAGTGTTGCATTGTTTCTGTCAAAATAGTTATAGCGGATCCGTTGGATGTGACCTTACAGCACGTCATTATTATCCTTGTATCTCATCGAATTAATGACACTTAGCTGTCACGGCTGCCTAAATCTTCACCAGATATCTACACTTTAATGTCAGTCAGCCTATCATTTTCTCTTTTTGCAGCACTCTCCCCCTTTTTTCTTTTCCGTACTGTGTCTCCCCTTCTCTTGCATGTCGCACTTATTCTGTCACCGACGTGCAACAGAGAAATGTTTACATCTTTTGGACCTTCTTCCCAATTTTTTTTCCCCATCATGCAGCACGATTCTAACCCAGGATGTTATGACCGTCGTAGTACGGTTTCAGGTGACTGTCGTTCACCATACCCATGACATAGGTACTGTCTAGCTTCTAAAGTTTTACTATGCCAACATCAGTGATGTGCTCAACCACATATGGCCCTAGCCAATGCGTCTTTAACTTGCTTGGGTGTTTAAAAAAATTGTTGTCATACAACAACACAAGTCCTCCCACTTTGAAAGGATTAACTCGAATGTGGTGATCATGCCATGCTTTCTGTCGCTTCTTCTCAACTGTCTGATGGAATCCTGCGACGAAGCATTCTTGTTCCATTTGCACGAGCTTTGTTAGCCTCTGCTTGAAAACATCTCCATCAGTCATCTACGTCAGCACAATAATTCTCAAACTTGGTACAATGTACTCCCTTGGCATAACAACTTCTTGACCATATACTAGTCTGAATGGGGTGTTCCCTGTAATTCTCATGTAGGTTGTGCGATATTCCCATAGCACAGCTGATATTTTATGATCCCAGTCATCTCGGTGCATGTTGCATACCTTGGTTAATGCATTCTCCAAAATCTTATTGAAAGCTTCAACCGTTCCATTTTCCTTAGGGTGATAGGGAGTCATCTTCTTATGTTGGATTTGAAATTCTGCAGTAAGCTTAGAAATTACTTTGTTAAAAAAATGTGTACCTTGGTCACTTAGTAGTATCTTTGGACAACCAAATTGGGTGTGTTGATTGGAATATTTCACCTCCTGCGGACAGCAAGGTGTTCCGCTGGTCTGAATGGTTCAGATCCAAAACAAATAGATCACAGAGGTTGATAACTCTCCCTAGACATTGTAGATATCTAGAATACAAGGCTTTGATAGTTCACCTGTGTACCTGCAAAAGAGTTCAACATGAAACAGATCAAAGAAACCAGAATATGATCTACTAATATATGCTAGTGACTAAGGAATCTAGCAATATATATTTGAAATCAAACATCAACAATATATATGGGATAGAAAATCAACTTGCATTAGAGATATGAAGACGTTTACAACCAAGACTTAGTGTTGACATGCATCTCCATGAAACTAGCTCTTCATCCCCAAAAGCTCTGAATCTAGCTCTATATGCTCTCTCCAAATGATCTTGAGCCAAGAATCAGTCCAACAACATAACAATACCTTCAATGTTCTCCCCTCAACCATGGCTATGAGCTCATATTTATAGGGATTTAATGGATAGATATGGTTGAGAAATTAGTGGGTGAGGTGGCCTCTAAGATCCCTGGATGAGGGATCTCGAACTCAACCAACCCACAACAGTAGGGATAAGGGATGTCTTGAGGCTCATCATCTAGACGCCTCGAGAAACTTCTTGTTTTCCCTTTTTAACCAGGGTACCGCGCTTCTCCTTCTATGACAGAGCGGTTTTGGTAATAATTTCCTATGGACTAAGGGTAATAGGTGGTGGCACTGCTCGTGGACAACTGATGAAAAGTGGTGCGAGCAGGGATACCAATCCTAGACAAAGGGGCATGTGCAGTGCTGGGAATTTGTATGACAGACTGATAAAAAACCATTTAGTCTTCACTCTAGAAGCTGGCATTCAGAGCAAGTAGGTATGTTAAAGGTCTTATCACATGATGGTGACAGGATTTTGGTATAACAGGATGCCCCCCAAAGCATGAGTCTTAGAGTGACACAATAAACGAGAGGTTTGAGAACAAGTCATTGCGAGGAGATGAAAAAGTTGGCTCAATCGGAGTATGCAGTCAAGTAGGCATCTGTAGTACATCAGTATGTTGACTCATAGACACAAGTAACCAAACTCATAGTTGTATACCAATACAAGGCAAATCCATGAGTGGAATAAACAAGCATGGCTACTAGAATACAGCGTAGATCCATGTGATAGACTAGGACTCAAACTTGGACATATCTACTAGACATACAATGTAGATCTATGTCATACAGATGCAAATTTGAGCATAGCCATGACCATACAAATGTGGATCCATGCTAGATATACAAAACTCCATCGCAACCTGGGGAAAAAACAATGAGCTCTTTTAAACAAATACCCAGGGTCTTCGTCTTGTCTTCCACAAAGTACGATTCTATCCATGTGATTACAATGATTTGAAGTCGAACATGGTAGAACCACTTGATTACATGTCAATGATGTGAATCGTTAACAAGTGTGAGGGAGATCTCCATTAATGTCAATGATTCCCAAGGTACTCTAGTACAATCTACTGAGCATGAATAGATGTCCTGATGTCGAACACCCAGTTGATTCTATCGATCAAAGGTCAATGATGTGAACCTATGTCAAGAGTGATAGAATCTGTCATTAAGGAATACATATCTCAAGGTACTAAATATTTTTTCTAAGACTATTTCCCGGATGATGAGCTAATGTCAACAAGAATAGTCTTGTCGAAGGAGGTCCATGATGAGTCCCACATCGACGACACGAAACTCGAAACATAGTTCTGGAATGATGTGAATGTAGTAACCATATGACTGACTCAAAGATACTGACACAAAGGCTATGTATACTGCATAGGTAAGACTTCTTCAGATCCCCTTTGAACATCGGGCGGCACGACAAAATGACTTGGCAGCATGACTAGACAGGAAAGATACACAATCTGACAGTGGACAATGCATTCTTCTGAAAGACTCAAAGGATTGGCATGACTCATGAAAGTGGATCATCACGGAGATCAGCTAAAAACCCAATTGACTGACATGATTGTGCAGACAAGTGCCATGTTCAAAGGTAACGACAAACAACTGCCATTATTTGCAAAATGATTCCCTTTCCCATTTCCCTCATCATGATCGATGAGTGCCTCTTTTTGGTTTTATGAGTTTAAAGAGGGTAACAAACACTCAATATAGCTTGTCAGAAGACAAGTCTAGTCTCATATGTTTTCTGAACCTGAGAGAGGAAGGGTTTGTCCCCAAAATGGGTCTCTCAATGTTTAATTTAACGAGTCCACTGAAAGAAAAATCGGTATCGTTCATGTTTAGAGAGTCTAAACGAATATAGAAGAAGACTCCATGGGGATCTGTTTTCGTATGATTTAGTCTCTAAGGTCTGAAAAAGTATAAAATCATACCTTACAGAACTCTTCCAGTCATGATTGGCTGGAGCGTTCCTTTCTCATAAATAGTCCTGTCCGAACTGAGAAAGAGATAACCTACCATCGGATGGACGACTCTTCAAATACTTTAACGAACATGAAGAAGACAAGATCACTTGACAATCTTTTCATATTTAGGGAGCTTGAAAATGGTTTAAAGAGAACTCCATGAAGTTTCTTTACACAATGTCACTTTTTGTGAGCTTGGAAAGATTCGGAAATAGACTCGACTATCTTTTCATGTTTAAGGAGTCTGAAAGAAGATGTGAAAAGAAGACTCCATGACGTTTCTTTACACAATGTCGTATTTTATGAGCCTGGAAAGAAACTTGAACTAGACTCGGAACTTTGATACTAGATTTTAACGAGCGTGACAAAGTGTCGTAATAAACACTCAACAACCTTTTCCATTTTGTGAAAGTACGAAAAAGCCATAAACAAACATTTCAAAGATTTTACTAAATTCAACCTGCAGATGACTCATAAACAAGTGTTAAATGCATCCAAAATCAACATTAAGGGATTATGACAAATATATTTTGACTAGAACATGATGTAATATCAAAACTATACTAAGTCAGACCCAAAAAATGTCTATATAAGGCAAGTAAATAGTAAAAAATCAAGCATTCCACTATTTACCTCTAGAAGAGAGCACTTGGAGCATGAGAGACTCCCCAGCAGAGTTTCCAGATTTGTTGATCAGAATATTTCACCTCCTGCGGACAGCAAGGTGTTTCGTTGGTTTGAATGGTTAAGATCCAGAACAAACAGATCATAGAGGTTGATAACTCTCCCTAGACGCTGTAGATATCTAGAATACAAGGCTTTGATAGTTCACCTGTGTACCTGCAAAAGAGTTCAACACAAAACAGATCAAAGCAACCGGAATAAGATCTACTAATCTATGCTAGTGACTAAGGAATCTAGCAATATATATCTGAAATCAAACATCAACAATCATATATGGGACAAAAAATCAACTTGCATTAGATATATGAAGAAGTTTACAACCAAGCCTTAGTGTTGACATGCATCTCCATGAAACCAGTTCTTCATCCCCAAAAGCTATGACTCTAACTCTCTATGCTCTCTCCAAATGATCTTGGGCCAAGAATCAGTCCAACAGCATAACAATACCTTCAATGTTATCCCTTCAACCATGGCTATGAGCTCATATTTATAGGGATTTAATGGAAAGAGATGGTTGAGAAATTAGTGGGTGAGGTGGCCTCTAAGATCCTAGGATGAGGGATCTCAAGCTCAACCAAACCAGAACAGTGGGGATAAGGGATATCTTGAGACTTATCATCTAGAAGCCTTGAGAAACATCTCTTTTTCCCATTTTACCCAGGGTACCTCGCTTCTCCTTCTATGACAGAGTGGTTCTGGTAATAACCGCCTATGAACCAAGGGTAACAAGCAGTGGCACCGCTCGTGGACAACCAATGAAAAGTGGTGCAAGTAGGGGTACCGCTCCCGAACAAAGGGGCATGCACAGTGCTAGGAATTTTTATGACAGACTGATAAAAAACCATTTAGTCTTCACTCCAGAAGCTGGGATTCAAAGAAAGTAGGTATGTCAAAGGTCTTATCACGTGATGGTGATAGGATTTTGGTATAACAGGGTGATGACGTTTTTGAACAGAAACTTGGCTGCAGTCGCAACGTAAATATTTAACAGGCACAGCTTCAACACATCTGCTCAAGTAGTCTGTCGCAGTGATAATGTAGCATGCACCAGTTCTCTTTCCTATTGGGCTGATTGGTCCAACAAAATCAACTACCCACTTTTCAAATGCTTAAAGGGTTATTTTTGGTGCAAGTGGCATCTCGTCGTGGTGTGATGGTTTTACTATCCTTTGGAAAATATCACAGTGTTTGCAAAATATTTTAGTATCCATGTGTATGATTGGCCACAATAATCCTGCCTGCAATATCTTACGTGCTGTCGCTTTCCCTGCGTAGTGTCCTCATACAACACTAGCATGTGCTTCACTGATAGCCCAAGGTCGTTCATGGTCAAAGGCACAGCGACACAGAACCTCATCCGCACCTAGCTTATTATATAGACGTCCCACAATCAATGTATAATTGGCAGATCTAACGACCAAGTGTTTCTTCTGGTTAGTTGTCATTCCTTCAAGTGCATATCCTGTCCTCAAAAATTGGATGATGGAATTAAAATCATGGTTTCGTTCGTCCATCATGTGGATCACAAATAGTTGTGCATCGGGAAAATTATCTTCCAAGCTAGTTGGATCTTCACCACTCTATATTCTTGATAGGTGGTCTGGTCCAACATTGAGTCAACCTAGTTTAACAATGACCTCAAAATTGAACTCTTGAAATAGGAGAAGCCATCTACAGATCTTCCCCCCCAACACTGTCTTGTTGACTAGGTATTTCAGTGCTGAATGGTCAGTGTACATCTGAAAATGTCCACCCAACAAATAGTGTCAGAATTTCTGAAGTGCATAGACCACAGCAAGGCCTTCTCTTTATGTCATCGTGTAGTTATATTCTGTTGTTGATATTTTCCTACTTGTGAAATCAATAGGATGGTCAAGTGCACCCTCTCCTGGTTGCATCATAACTATGCCAAGCGCGATAGACGACACGTCAACATGCACATCGAATTCCTTCCTCCAGTCTGGGAATACAAGTATTGGCGCGGTGGCCATTGCAGTCTTCAATTTATCCAAGATTTCCTAGCATTCTGTTGCCCACTAGAACTTTGCGTCTTTCTTCAACAGTTTCTCCATAGGCACAGTGATGGCTGCATATCCTCTTATAAACTTCCGGTAGTAGACTGTATGTCCCAAAACTAATATGAGTTGTGTAACTAATGTAGGTGGTGGTAAGTCCAGGGTAATCATAATCCTTGTTGGGTCGACCAAGATACCATCGGGACATACGATGTGACCCAATAGCATGCCAAATGGTGCACAGAAAATACATTTCTTAGAATTAAGTAAAATCTGATATTGGCGACAACGGTCAAGCATCATGCATAGACTCTCAATATGGTCTCTTACTAGGCCAAACACAGTCCAATCATCAAAGTATACCTCAAGAAATTTATGAATAAAATATTTAAAAGAAGAGACTACTATTCTAGAAAAAATAGCAGGTGCATTCTTGAGTCCAAAGGGCATTACCATATACGGGCAGCATCCCCATTCAATGACGAAGGTTGTTTTGTGGCGATCCTCCTTCGCGATTCTGAATTGATGATAGCCCAAAAAACCATCAGTAAATGAATACATCTCTTGTCCTCCAACACTTTCATGCACTTCATCCATAAATGGTGTTGGGAATGGATCATGCAAGCATGCGTCGTTCAGCTTCCTTAAGTCGAAACATATCCCGAATTCACCTATTGTCTTCTAATCCTGGATCACTATAGGTCTTATTCACTCTGACTCTTTAACAGGTTCAATAATCGCAGCATCGAGCATGCGGTGTAGTTCTGCTCTTACCCTTTCTTTGTACTTGGGGTTCATCCTATATGGTCACTGCTTACTGGGTTTAGCATCTGGTCGCAGGGGTATTTTCATCTCCCCTAAGTCTCCAACTATTCCCTTCATTTCTGAGAAGATGGTAGGGAATAGATATTGATATTCATGCAGTAAATCAATGAGTTTCACAATGGTCTCTTCATCCCAATAATATCCTATATTGGCAAACTTTGGGTTGTCTGATGACCTAATGTTTGTCAGATTCTGATATGTTTATGTTAGTCGTATCATCATCTGGGTCTCTAGCTAGATTGTAGCAAGCCATCCATTGTTGAATGGTCGCACTGCATTGATGAGAGTTAGCCTTGTCAACAGGGATCTCAGTAAATATCTTCTCCTTTATCACCTAAATCGCAACATCAACTATAGGGTGCTCATCAGAAAATTCAAATGTATGTGCAAATTGCTTAGCGAGCCCTTCCCACTCTTAGGTTCCTTATCGCAATTCCATAGATGCATACCAAGTTCTAGGTGTCATTTCCAGTGTATGTATGAAATGATGTACCCACTCCTGCCTCGGGTATTCTGCAAATATGATGCGACAATTATTAAGATGTTCCATAGGTTTTCTAACCCTGAATACTTATGGTTTATTAAGGTGACCTCTTCTTTGAATCTGACTTCCATCAATCTTCTACATTGTGGCTAGTTTTTTATAGACTTCTTATGTGCACCCCATCATCTAATAGGCATAGCTTGTAGTGCATGATCTTGCACAGACAAGAACTGCGACTCCATTACAAGTCCTTCAAACTCATTTAAGAAAGTCACAAGGTTAGGTAAACCCTCATAGGTGGGTAGCTCACGCAACTCATTCTCCACCCATCGCATGCACCTGGTAACTCTTGCACACCTCCTCATGGAGACTTCATGTAGTATGCTTTTATAATTCTCCAAAGCTTCCCCTGAGTTAGATGTGCAAGAACTAGCACTCTTCCAGCTCAGGTTTCCATCTACTATCGGATTGATGTAGTCTTCTTGTAATGCAGTAACATTCTATATTTGGTTGAGGTATTCAGCCTGTCCATCATTATATACAGGCTCAACGCATCTCTGTCATTCTAAAGGATCAATGGGCGACACCACTCTGATCTCATTATCCTTGAATGAGAGCATCCTCTTCTTGAATTTTATAATAGTTTAGTTGTCTATAGCCCAATCTATGCCCAATAATGCGGGATATGGGTTTATGTCATCAACAATATTAATGAATTCAAAGTCGACAAATGTGTGTAATCCTTCAATGTCAACAAATGGGTAGGACCTCCAATGCTTCATTGCTAACTCCAATGCTTATGTCTGTGATTCAATCTTTTTTTTCATTAATGGCCCTTTTATGTGTGGTAGTAATGCAGCAATAAACCATTTTTTATGTTGTACATCTGACGTTTGGAAACTTACCTTGGCCATCAATGTTTTAAACCGCTAGTCAAATTCCCATACCGATTCTTCCAATGCTTGCTTTATCTCCTTGATCTTAGTGATGCACTATGACTCAGACTTCGGTTTTCTAAACTCAGAGATCATTGCAGCTCGGATCTCATCCAGATTCTTCTACGGTGTTCCGACTGGTGCGGCATAGAAATTCCTAAAACAATCTAGCACGTGACCCCTCAGAGGCGTGATTATTTGTGCCTTCTTTATGTCCTCATTATGGACTAATCGAACCATCCAAACAGCTTCGTAGAGGAACCAATGCTGCTCTAGATCTTTTGCACCATTTCCATTGAATTTCGATAACTGAATGACTGCCCCATCCATTGAGTTGGAGTCAGGGTTCTCTGGTAAAGGATTCAAAGGAGGTATACCTTCTATTGTAGTGGTCACAGTACTAGTGTTATCAGTATTAGTAGTCCTCTCTAGGGATGAGACTCTATATCTCACCTCTGGGGATATTGTTGGTGTGATGTAATTATGTCCTGACCTTGGTGTCTCGACAGAGTCTTCAGATTCTTCTGGTCCTTCTTAAATCGGGCTATAGTCCTCCTCTTCGTCGCAATACCCTTTGTCTTCATGTGACTGAATTTCGTGTTCACTCTCCTTGAATAGACTAAAGTTTCATCACCCTCTTTTGGTTTTTCTTCTTTTCCCTGATCTAAATATCCTTCCACTCCTTTGGACTCCTGCTTCTAGTTCAATTTCTATACTTCCAAAGAACATCTCAGCTCACCCTCTCCCATTTTCTTAAGAGGTTGTCTAAGACACAGCCTCCTTTACAGGCATGCGACTCAACTACTCAACTACAAGATACCCTTCTCATAGGTGACCATCTTGATCCATGCACTGATAGATAGCGGATGCCTTCTTTGGGGTCCTTGGAAAAAATTTCTTTCTACATCACTATATGAAGTTATAATGTCTACCGCGAACTCAGTAATGTATCCTTGCAAGATAGTGTCAACCCAAAAATCAACAACTCTAGAGATATCATTACTTACACTAGTTACCTCATGAGCCAACTGATCACTCCATTCGGCGGCTTCTCTTCTTTGGAAATTTTTTTGTCTAGTCGCCAATCTCGTCAACCACTCATACAGTACAAGAGGGAATTATGTGAATAATACCTCGTGAATATCAGAATATATATACTCGTCTGCCCAGTTCTCTGCACTCAGTCGTGTTCTTGTGCAAACGCTAGTGTTTTGGAGTCCAACCAATCTTATATCTCATTTCTTCGTCAGATGCCACAATATTTCCCTTGACTCAAATGATTAAGGGTCCCAAAAATGGAACCATTTGTTGGCTTCTATCACCTTTATGTCTCGACCCACAGTTCAACATCACCACAATACCAACAATAAACCACAATATGTCGGCCCGACAGAGTAACTCCGTCGGCAACACCTACGAGGTATGCGAAGTCTCACCCGAGATATCTAATGGGTAACTACCAAAACCATGATTCCGCAGTTGGCGAGGGATTATAGTCCCCTAGCACGTGGCCATGACGCTTGACAAGGGAAACTTAGATGGCTGGATGGTTCCTGCGTGACTCAGCACAACTGTATGTCAGTGCACGCGACACGACCTGGTATTTAACCTTAACAACTAGTGCAACTTGTGCAATGCAGCTGATCCTTTAAACTAACAAGCCACTTGCAACTTATATTTTAACTTAAGGAATTAACCACAGCTTGCTTGCGCATTCGAACAATTCCTTAGCAATTATTCATTCACTAGTTAACAATATGGTACCAGGCATTCAACAATAGCTCATCATCATACAGTAAGAAAATAACAACCATTCATATCAATATGTACAACATCAATCAACCATTTAAACACAAAGAATAACGTGGAAACCCATCTGGCAAAAACTACCAAGGTGCTCTTCATCTGGCATGAGAAATGGATATAGCACCTTGCATTCTGCGACTTGCAGATTAACCTTATGATATGTCTTTATGACTTAGACTTATTTCTCTCATGCTCTCTGGTTTATTCTTCTATCTACTCCTACTAATCCGCATAGAGCATGGATCGACTCTTCTATCTACCTTCTGCGCACTCAGCTGCAGATTCCTTCTACTCCTAGTGGTTTGCGCACACATCCACAATATTTGCGGCTCAACATCCTTCTACTACTACTAGACTCTTCTCTGAGTTTTATTCCCTTCTACCCTGCTTCCTTAACAAAACTAGGTAACTTGGTGAATGATCAACCAACAAAACGACAGTAGCAACAACCAATGACAAAATTGACAACCCTTATTTAGAACAATTTCTTCTTATTTATAACTTCTATCAAAACATGCAGGGTCAACTACATACTGCTTATCAGTTACAGTTCATGATGAACCTTTAGAACAAGCTGTCATGGACTGACATAAGGCACTATCAGCCTGACTTACAAATATTCTTCCATATGTGTGTGGTCACATGCTTACATCATTTTTAACGTCCACAATCTTCACCTGTCTTTTTCCAACCGTTATCACCTGTACGCCCGTATGCTTGCCTTTCCTCCGTCGCGCGCATCTTTATTTCTCCTGCACTAGTCCCTTTGCTTCCTTCGTGACCTTCCTTCCTTCATGTCGCACATGCAACGTTCCTTTGCTTGTGTGTGAACTTATTTCTTGTGCTCCTTTCGTAGCCCAACAATATCCATAAGGAATATTAATAGCACTATGAGTTTCCATGCCCAAACACATGATTTTTACAAAACTAATAAGGAGTGTAGGTAAAATCCTTTAGGCATTCCTTTTGTTTAGGTATTGAACCGAAGTTGGAAGGGGCAAAGATTGATTATTACTGTAATCTATTATCCAATGGAAATATTGCTATTTACCCTAATTGAAGGAGTTAGTTTGATCCCAAAGAAAACACGATAGTATGAATGTTGCTTTATATGAGGCAATGAATAGGTGTATTTTAATGGATTGCCAACAATAAGGTTTTGTGTGAGGAATTCATGTGTGAAATCCATTAATGAAGGAATGGGATATCATGGATTTCAATTCATAATCGATATCCTATGGAATCCTATCTCATTCCCTTTGATTCCGACATATGAATGAATCCATAATACAATTCATGGCCTAGTAATGACAACCAAGTAATTTGCACAAAAGTTTGTTGTTTGTATCCATTTTATGAAGATGGTTATTTTTGTAGATCTCTTAGGCTTAAAGTATTCAATTTATTGTAATTTTCAAATACCTACATGAATCTTTGGCAATATCATGATAGTTACATCAAGCATTGATGATGTTCTTCAAAGATAGATATTACACCCTTGATCTAATGTGACCTATATCTACTATCTTAGGGGATGGTGCAACCTTTGATTTTTCTGTTGTAATTCAAATATTGCCATATAGTTGTAATTATTATAGTTTAGTTTAAAGGTTTCATTCATATATTTTAAAGTTGCATCTAGTTCAATAAAATATAGTTTAAAGGTTTCATTCATATCTTCCTTGGATAATGTTGTAATTTGTTATTTTGGATTATTATGTTCGTTACTTATGCATGCTTTTGAGATTGTGGTTTTATTATGACCCTATACTCAAATTTGATTTGTTAGTTTCTGGTGATGATCGAAGGGTACACTTCCATTCCAGGTAGTTGAAATTTGATGTTGTCTCCTTTTGTTAGTTGCAATATTGATCAAATATGTATGTATCATTCAAATTTTCTTTATGTTTTTCAATTTCATGAGTCTTATAATTCCTATTGATGATATGATGATCATCCATGCTTTGTGGGATTAACTAGGATAGATTCCTCCAGCTCAAATTGTTATTGAATTTATGGGTCCTAATTATGCTACTATCCAAAGCATGTTCTTGACTAGATCTGTATTTGATTCACTGAGTTCGCTTTAAGCATGAAAAATGCTAAAATACTTGAAACCAAAGCGAAAAATATTTAAATAAAAACATTATAAAACAAATACTTTTATCTTCATGTTGGTTCATAGAGATAAATTACTACACTTGGGGAAGTATAAGTCGTTTTGAACAAACGAGGGTTGTTTTTAGTTGGAATTAATGGTCCAAACACATTGAAACTATTCAATCAGCCTTGAAATGCATAAAAGATGTAGAAAACAAATTGTGTGTTACCTACAATGACACAAGATCATGATTTCCATTAACAATGACTTTATCTCCATAAGAGAGGTATATCCACATAGGTCAAACAAACAAAAAAATTGAAAAAAAAAACACTTTACAATGCAAATATTACACAAAAGTTTGAAGATAATCCAACCCTTTTGTCATGTCCATGACAATCTGTAGCCTGTAGTTCCAAGTTAGAACTCAAATCCCCAACACATGACCTTGCGCCATGGATCCAGTTTCTGAGCTACCCATTTTCCATGAACTCAAAGATGAGATACAATTATTGGTTTAAAATATTAATTTTTAAGCATGAACTTTAAGATCCAATAAAAGTAAAAATTCCTCACTTAGTTTTCTCAAGAACTTTAAGGTCTATGGGGAATTTAATATGACAGATAAAGCATTGTGACAATCATTAAACCTATCCTTAACCCTCCCCTTAACTAATGCCTTGTCTAATATTCACAACTCATGAACAATATCATATCTATAACACTGGGTAGATTACCAATAATAGCAGTTATAAAGGAAAACATATGAACCTAAGCATCATGTTTGACAGAGGTCCCAATTCATAGTAAAATCCACTTAGAAGTCCACAGACAAACCAAAAAGTATGCCAGCCTAGAACATGGTATCATGGACAGCGGAAGAAATAAGAGATAAGCATTACAAAAAAATCAGAAAAAAATGGGAAAACAACAAACTTAAAAGCACTTTATCCATTTGAGGACTAAGCCAAGGGAAAAAAATCATGTCATTCATTAAAAAAACACTACCAATTCCCATGAAGTTAAAGAAGATAAGTAATGTGCATACCTTGGAAGCTTCAACTCATTTGTTATCTATGACTTTAAGATGGGGGCGCAGTTTGACATGATTAAATATCATCTCTTCTTTTGTTTGCAAGAAGTATATTATATACTCATGATTGTTAAAAACCTTTGTGACCACACCCATAATTATCATAAGCATCAACTTCCTTAGAAACAATTCATACTGTCCCTAGTCCAATGGTCACAAACACTAAAAGGTAAAATGCAACATGCATAATATATATCAATCAACATTACCATTATACACTATGTCAAAATAGTAAAGTGCATCATAAAATTTCATCCTTTTAATACTTAGGTTAAGTTCTTCATGAAGAAAGGTACCTCAAAAGTTGAAATTAAGCATTGAAGTAAACACAATAATGGCTAAAAATCAGTTCTAAACTTTCTTCGAATTTGGTTTAAATTAGGATCACATATTTTTTAATTCCACAGAATTCAATATCACCATGATGAAGAGATGGTGTAAACACATTTATTAAGCATGCACTGATCTATTTGAAAATGGATATCCACTTCCTGTCATGTCATATTTACATGTACAAACTCTATCTCAAAGGAATTTCATTGTTAAAGAATGATAAGAAGAAAGTATTTCCTTCGCAGAGTTTACTCTTTTTAGAAAATTAGTTGTAGTTGGAAATTCCTGTATAAATTTTGACAGAGTCATTGTGCTTGCTATTGGGAAAATGAAGTAGAAGCGAACTTGCATAGGTGTATTAATTTTTGAAATTAACATGCAGGAGAGGGGTGTCTGACTTGTGCATGCATCACAACAATAACTAGGATATATGGTAGCCTAGGAATCTTTGTTTCATCACAATAATAACTTGGATATATGGCATCCTTGTTATCATAAACATTGGGCAAATTTTTGGCATTTACTAAGGGTCATTCTCAGACTTATATTATGCAACATTAGGTGGATTCTTGAAATTCATATCTCAAAAAACAATTCTCGACATAATAACAACCCTAAAACATGAATTCCGAACAGTCCTAAGTCATGTTTGGACAATTTTGAATCCATTTAGGCATTGAATCGAAGTTCTAGGAAATCCTTTGGGCATAAACAAACCTAGAAAAGGCAGATATGGGCATAATCTCAGCCCTACATAGTGGTAATGTTCAACAGTTACAACCCTTAAAGGAGAAGTACAAGGACTATTACATATCATGATACGAGGGCTTCATAGCTTATGGTCATCACTAAAAAAAACTCTAGAATACTTATGGTTTTCTTTCTTAGTGAATATGGTGTCGATCCAACCTAATGCAAAGGGTTTTTAATTCTAATTTTTGTCTGAGTATGACATAGTGCACATTGTTGGTAAGTGCCCTAGTTTATGGACGAAGCTTGTATCTTTATGAATCCATAGCAACTTGGATTTAGTCAACCTATAGATTCATTAACAAATATTTTATTTGGGTAGGAATTCCAATCTTTTGTTTGAATATTGGAATGGGATACCCTTACCACAATTGGTAACAATCTAGGAAATTTTATTATTATGGACCTAGAAACAATAAGGAAGTATAGTACATCTGTAGATTGAATTTGCATTTACTTAGATTTAAGTGAAGGTATCCTTGGAACAATTGTGTTGGAGTGCCAAAATCATAGTTTGACGTAACTTTTGGACTATAAAACCAGGAAGTTTTTTTTCAAAATTTGCTTTTAGTGTGAGCTCATGGAGATTCCATGTTCAAAGACAAAAGTCTCCCAAGTCAAAAAGTGGTCAAATAGTAACCCACATGGTAGAAGGAATATGTCCTTGGAGATTTAGTAAATGACTCCACCCCATCCCTTAAGGTGGTAACTGTGGACAATGATACAAATTCCTAAAGAGTCCAATATGCTACTATGAGTGTCCATGTTAACTTATTAACTAAAATGATAAAGGGGAGTTATAATTGGACGATTCAAATTAATAAAGCGTTTCAATATATTTCATCAAACTAGAAAATGCATTTTAATTAGTATTATTAGAAATCCAACATTTCCCAATCAACATATTAGGTCGACTACAATTTGAAAAAAACCTAGATCATAGTTAATAATGGAAGGATGAGAGACTTTTTTTAGCACAAAAATGGTAAGATTGAATTAACAAAATCATCTACCAAGTAGAGTCTATAAGTTTTTACATGTTGAAATCATCTACTGATTTATACAAAAATATTTCAGAGCATCTAGAAGGAAATTAGAGTCATTTATCGTCTTACTATAACAGAGAATTTTATTGGCCAATATTTGATAAAATATTCCTAAATGATTAGAAAGATTTTGCAAAAAATATGTAATTCTTGCTAGATTGAGTATTGGTCACCTTTCGAGGATTGTTGGATTTTGAAATTTCCACGATTCCTTAAGAATATGAATCTAAGAAGAAGTGATTAGATACATCAATAGTATTGGTTGTATCTTCATAACAACAATAGATTCCCCAATAGAAAACCTTTTGTAGCAACAATTTGGCGTCATTTGAAGGTTCTAGAGATAAAGTATGTTGTGGGTGTCCTGAAATGACCCTATTGTGGTGTTGTAATAGATGTGGGAAGACTTGGAGAAGGACGTGAGAACAAACCTATTACAACATAAAACCAATGCATAGATCCAGAAGAAGTTGAGGATGGTGATAAATGGAGTGATAAAAAATGGAAGCAGATGAGAGTAGGATTTTTGTGTTAATGGTGAAAAATAAGGAATTAGTTGATATCCATAATATTCCATTTTAATTTTGACATGGTACTTTATAAATGAGGTGGGCCAACATTTCGTAATTCCTATTCACATTCTATTTTTCTGACCATCCTTTTTGAAGTCATTGTTTTGGAACTTATTGTGGTCAAATTGACGACTCAAATTAGATTCCAAGATCATGAGGGAACAGGTAATGGATTTCTTTTCATTTTATCCATTTCAGTTATATATTAGGGGGCTATACAACCCTTATGATACCCATTAGGTTTTCCATTAAATTGCAAGACTGTCAACCGAATATTTGCACAAATATTTGTGGCTATTCAACCCACATTTGCACAACTCATAGGATACGAAAAGTATGATCATGTAACATTATTGTAAACATGTCTAGTGAGCTAGAATCCACAAAGTGTGAAATCTTTCTTCTCAATTGGTTGTGCAACTATGTAGCATGACTGTTTGGTGGGTAGTTGTGTAATGCATGGCTTGCCTATGGTTTGGTAATGAAACTTTGATGTGTGCCTATGTGATAGGAAACTATTTAGCGCATGGATTGATTTCATTTTAGCCACACAAATATGGTATTTTGTACAACGTGCAAGTAAATTTCATGATTATTTTTTGAAATAATGTACAACCTACATGATAATTTGCTTTATGCCCACACACCACACTCGTTTTTTTAGTATTTTTGTTTGTGTGGAAAGCCTATTTCTAGGATAGTAATGTCTATCTCTTGGCATGAGTGATATTGTGTCAATATTTTGGAGTACGAACAAACTAACCGCATTACACATGATGAGCTCACCTCCTCTGGATTACTCAAATACTTATTACACTTTGTTAGTGCCATAAATTGTTCTCAGACTACAAAAGAACAAGCCAACACAATCTCAATAAACACAATTAAGTAAAAAAGGTATTTTAGGGTTTTGGTTGTACAGTTTGTAAACAAGAGGGCAAAAACTCCAAAAAGCTAAAGTAAACACTGAATAATGAACATTTGAAGGACTGAGATGCATAACATATAAAACATAAACCAACACAATAATCAAAGCACTGAATTCGACCCACAATCAACAAGCATTTCATGCATAATAACCTTAAACAATAAATGAGTATATCAACTGAGTGATTTAAACAAATTAGAAATGAAACCAGACAATAGGCTAAATAGGGCTTATAGTTGCATATATTTCATAATCGGTCATTCAAAAATACATGAGAGATTTTACACTTAGCTTCATAAACCACAGCTTGATAGCCTCCCCTTGCAACAAAAATTGAACCTCTAGTCCTTCCCCAGACTTACATTTATCTTGTTCTTTCAAAAACAGTTACATAACTTAACAAAACTACCTTTAGGTCATCTATCGAATTGTTTAATAAGACTATCATTATACAAAAATGAAATAACTTTCCACAAACTAGCTAATAACTACTATTCTTAAAATACTTTTACAAGTCCTTTGTTGCATCTGCTAAAAGATCAATTCCTTCTAAATCTTGAGTCTTCCTTCTTGCTTTCTCGTGACCTGCTTCCAAATCTTAAACTATTTTTGTCAACTCCTCATTTTGCTGTGTCAGCTCTTGAATAGTTTGTTTTAGTTCTGTAAACATGCTCTTTGTCTATCTCTTTATTTTTAAAGCCTCTTTATTAGAAACTGAAATTAATTCCTGATAGTGACTATTTACTTCTTCCAAATCTTCTCTCAATCTTCTATTTGTAGTCACTAATCCCCCATTGGTCTCATGCATGTACTCAATTTGATGTTTGTATTGTTTGATACTCCTCTGCAAATTTTCATTTCAGAATCAATGCACTTTCCTTCTGATACCGGATGCATTCCTTCTGGAATCCAAGGGATTTTCAGCTTCTTAAAAGTTTCTTCATCTTCTTCCATATGCTCTGTCAAGGTCATAGGGATTTCTGAATATTCTTTGGCTTTAATACTACATTGAGCTGATTGCTCAGAAACCTCTCCTTTCTCTACACAAGAGCTCTTTAAATCATTTTGATGCTGGCCTAAAATCATCTTTTTTCGAACCTCCTTGAATATTTCTGAGATCTTGGTTTCAGTGAAAACTGGTTTATTTTCTAAAACTATTTGATTTTTCCCCTTCGTAACATTTTTATTTTGATCTTCATTATCTTCTAACTCTTCCTGAGATGAAGAGTCTTCAATTACTGTAATCTTCTTTTCAGCTAATTTAGGGTTTAACAGCTTCTTCATATTTAATATGAGTTTGTTCTTTGTCCTAGTCTTGGGCCTCCAAGTTGTTCCAATTTCTCCTAACATTTTTAAAACTTTCCCTTGATGTGTAATAGAAGATAGTTCGACAACTTTCATTTTCCTCCTTCGTGACATTATCTCTTCTTCAGAATGTGTATGTATATCCTGTTTAGTATGAACCCTAGCTTCATCATATAATGACCTTTCTTCTTCTTCATAGAGTACTGTAATAGGAACTTGTTCCTTCTCTTTCACATCTTCCTTTACACCTTAGTTCAATCCTTCGGGAAAAGCATCTTCTACAGGCTCCATTTCCTTCACTTTTGACTTTAAAAATTTGTTTTCCTCAATATTGATTTTCTGTTCAATTTCAATATTTTCATCTTCTTGGTTCATAGATTTTCTTGGTTCACTATGTTCTTCATTCTTGACTGTGACTCTCTTTTTAAGCTTCTTGACCAAATCCTGACCTTTATTCAATTGTCTCTTCTGAGACTACTCTTCCTTCTCTGTTTGAAAACCAAACCAAAATAGGAAATAATACCATGTTTTCTCCCTTTTTTGAAGTATAGTGCTTATGACTAGTTTTATAAGCCCATGGTGAAACACAGATTATTTGGTGTGATCCTGATGCTCCTTCACCCTGCTAGACATATTTTGTAAACTTTTCAAGAAGAATAATGGGAGATTCGTTTTGGCTTCATGGCTGAGATGTTGCAAAAACCTAAAATGATACTTAAAAACAAAAGCAAATATCCTTTCACAAGTGATATAACTTTGCAAGATTTTAATTGGCTCTATCCATTCTGGTTTAAATTTCTAAATAGGTACTCCCTTTCCCCAATCTGCTGCTACATCTGGAAGTAAGTATTTATGTGCATTAAAGGTGAAAGGATCTTTTTTTAACCAATATTTGCCTTCATCTGGGATCCCCGTAGCTTCTACTAAAAATTCTCTGGTCAATTCAAAATTCAAAGTATCAAAAGTAATAACATCTTTATCCAAACCCTGAGCAAATTTATAAGAGACATCTCTGTGATACCTGTTGATTCTTTCAAAAAAAGTTAACCATCCTGCCTCTAAAAACAATTTTGCACAGTCTGGAAAAGTCTAAACCCAAGTCATGTCTGAAGGTTCATCTCTATTGGTTTTACCACTTCTTTTCATTTTGAATGACTTTCAAATTGCTTCTTTCAGTAAAGCAAATTCTAAATCTATTCAAATCTTGACAATTTGACAGACAATGCTATATTGGGAAACCAAAACCCCAAACTGGACTCTATCGCTTAAACTAATAAATGCCTTAATTCCATTGACAGAGAATCTGACATTAAGTATGAATTAGGTTTACATACTAATAATCTTCATTCAATTCCATCATTAATCCTTTGCTTAGTAAAAACCCAAATACATGGACTTTGATATCAATTCACAGCCTACCTGTCAAAGTGATGAATCCAGGTGCTAGAATCATGATTTCTTGACTGTCAAGTGTCCAATTTCATTTCTCAATCTTCTCTGACCACTATGATAACTCCAAACGATCGCCCCTCAAAGCCCTAAATTTCCAACCTGCTTCAATATTTGATTACACACTGCTAACGCTTCGCCACAAACTCATCTAAGCTTCGTGCACTTCAAGGGATATGAAATTCAAGGCAAATTTGTCTCATTGTGTTTAATCATCATTATTCCATCACTCTGCAACAAACCACTGCAACTCGCCCTCATGATGATTTGCTTGAAGAATTAACACATGTCACAATGATCATTCTGGAGGAAACATGTATCAAATCCATTAACCAAGTATGAATGACCTCTCATGTGTGAGAATTTCTAAAAATTTGAACCAAAAATCATGATTTTTGAATTGCACGATTTTCTTGTAGCGCGTGTGTGAGACTTTTTCAGGCTTGTGCTACAAGAAATCCTGTTTTACTGATTTTCAATAATACAACTTATGTCAATGGTTTAACCTTGGTTAAATGACCTTGATCAAGACTTTATGCTATTTTTTAGGACCTTTTAATTCATATAAACATTCTATAAGCCCCTTAACTATGAATTCTAATAAATCAAACCAAAATTGGAAAAATAAAACTATGAAATCTCTTAAATATAAACATGAAAATTAAAGGAAAAGATTAAAACTAACCTAAAAACTAAATATTTAAAAATAAATGAACCAAACCAAGCTTTAAATCACAACTAAATGCAATGAAAATGAGAAGCAAAAATAGGCTATAACATCTGGCTCCTGTTGCGAGATAAAGACCTCCCTGTGAGGCTTCAAGAACCTGTAGATCAATGCCTTCTGTGTTGCTGCCTGCTAGTCTGCAAAATTTCTATTGGGCTATGGAGTCTTTATTCAATCCTTCACACACCGATATATACAATGAAAATCAAATCTCTTTCTTTCAAAGACTATAAAAGTATTTGAGGAACCTTCCATTTACTGAATCAAATTGTAATCCCATTTCCAATGTAACCAGGAAAAAATTTCATCAACCCACCAAAACTTGTTTCCAACTCCGACTATATATATAATCAAAAATATTGGAAAACATGAAGAGCAAAGATCTAACAAATTATACTCACTTTCATCAAATGGTGTCTCTAAAATAACAGATTTATAACTTAGTATTGACTCTAAATAATCTGCCACTGGGTCATAAAAATTTCCAAAAGTTACCTCTTTATGTTCTATGAAAAAGATAGGCTGTCCATAAGAATATTTTGTTCCATGAATATCAAGCAGGCATTTGCAATAAAAGACATAAGGATCAGCCTGAATTTGCTCCGGAATTTTTTGGATAGTATCATCAATAATGTCAACAAGCTGAACCTCCTTTTCCACGCTGTCTTCAAATGGATAACTATCATGCATTGGCTTCGTCTGTTCAAGGATAATGGACTGAATGCATTCCTCAATATTCTAATCAGATTGTGCCATATCACACACCTCACACATTTCTGGGTCTCTCTTTTCAATTTCATCATAATATTTATAAAAAATTAGAGCATCTTCATAATGGTTTTGAACACCAGATTTATCATAATCATGAATATAAGAAACTTCTGATATAACGTTAAAAATGTGAACAGTCGGGCTTTCATCGATTTTAGTATCAAAACAAAAAGGAATAGAATATAATTCATCACAGAATTCTTGTCTTGGAACCCTAATCTCTTCATCATAACGAGGAGCATTCTGGGAAATTTCGAATGATGATGTTGAAGGTTCCTATTTTTCTTCAATAGAAATTCAATCTTTAACACAACAATGATTTCCAACATTTTGTTGAACAAGAGATTGATCTTCAACAGGATTAGCATTCAAATGATTATTAAGACTGTTGAAATCATTATGAGAATATTCCAAACTATCTCTGCTGATCTCATCACTAGAATAATCTTCAACCTGACCTAAAACAACAACTTGATTATCGTAATGATCATGGAATTCTTCCTTAACAGTAGTATCTGAAAATGTTACCTCTTCATCTTCAACAAATTCTGAAACTACAACTTCTTCATGATATGTTTTGAATCCTTGATTATACTTATCATTATTATTTTTTGAATCGGAAATTGTATTATAAAAAGCAGCTTGCTCACAACAATCTTTAAAAAAAAATTCAGCTGAGAACACATACTTACAATGTTTCCGAAAACATGTGTGGAATTCTTTCAATGAGGAAATGCTAGCAGCGGGAAAAGAAAAATATCATTCTCGTGCATCTTGCTTGAGTGAATACATGAACATATTCATGAGCACATCTTCATGTTGTATATTTAACTGAACCATATATTGATGAAATTTGATGAGGTGATCTGAAGGATTATCCTCTTTGCTTTCTCTAAACCATGGAAGACAATCTCCCCAAACATCCATAGTAGGTACTGGATTTGGAAAATTTGGAACATCAGAAAAACTGAAAGGTGCAAACCTTTAAGCCAGAATAGCTTCCATGGTCTTCGACCTCTGCATCTTGAATTAGTGGAGTCTCCAATCGATTTGTCAAGATAGATTTTGTTTTCCCTCCTCAGAAAGTGGAAAGGGTGACAGTAGGTCAAATTAATAAGGGCTGCATAAAGCTGGGGATGACTGTGATCTCCTAATTTTCCTAGCTTCTTTCAGAATTTGCTCTGGGTCTGAGACACCCAAGTGTAAAGGTGAACTAGGTCTACTTCTTGTTCCAAATTCTTTAGTAGCCACTGTGAAATATTTGGTGAAATGTAGTCTTTTAAAATTTGTTGGTTTAACTCCACCTCCCAAAACCAGTTAAATGATGAGTAACCAAGGGAAAGTAGGCTTTCATCTTCATCCTCGGTAATAGTGCCAAAGATGTTAGTGCCAGAAATTGTTCTCAGACTACAAAAGAACAAGCCAACACAATCTCAATAAACACAATTAAGTAAAAAAGGTATTTTAGGGTTTTGGTTGTACAGTTTGTAAACAAGAGGGAAGAAACTCCACAAAGCTAAAGTAAACATTGAATCATGAACATTTGAAGGACTGAGATGCATAACATATAAAACATAAACCAACACAATAATCACAGCACTGAATTCCACCCACAATTAACAAGCATTTCATGCATAATAACCTTAAACAGGAAATGAGTATATCAACTAAGTGATTTAAACAAATTAGAAATGAAACCAGAAAATAGGCTAAATAGGGCTTATAGTTGCATATATTTCATAATCAGTCATTCAAAAATACATAAGAGCTTTTACACTCAGCTTCATAAACCACAGCTTGATAGCCTCCCCTTGCAACAAAAATCGAACCCCTGGTCCTTTCCCAGACTTACATTTATCTTGTTCTTTCAAAAACAGTTACATAACTGAACAAAACTACCTTTAGGTCATCTATCGAATTGTTTAATAAGACTATCATTATACAAAAATGAAATAACTTTTCACAAACTAACTAATAACTACTATTCTTAAAGTACTTTTACAAGTCCTTTGCTTCCTCTGCTAAAAGAGCAATTCCTTCTAAAGCTTGAGTCTTCCTTATTGCTTTATGGTGATCTGCTTCCAAATATTCAACTCTTTTTGTCAACTCCTCGTTATATTGTGTCAGCTCTTGAATAGTTTGTTTTAGTTATGTAAACAAGCTCTCTGTCTGTCTCTTTCTTTTTAAAGCCTCTTTAGAAACTGAAATTAATTCCTAATAGTGACTATTTACTTCTTCCAAATCTTCTCTCAGACTTCTATTTGCAGTCACTAATCCCTCATTGGTCTCATGCATGTACTCAATTTGATGTTTGTAATGTTTGATACTCCTCCGCAAATTTTCATTTTCAGAATCAATGCACTTTCCTTCTGATACTGGATGCATTCCTTCTAGCATCCAAGGGATTTCTAGCTTCTTAAAAATTTCTTCATCTTCTTCCATATGCTCTGTCAAGGTCACAGAGATTTCTGAATACTCTTTGGCTTTAATACTGCATTGAGATGATTTCTCAGTAACTTCTCCTTTCTCTACACAAGAGCTCTTTAAATCATTTTGATGCTGGTCTAAAATCATCTTTTTTCGAACCTCCTTGAATATTTCTGAGATCTTGGTTTCAGTGAAAACTAGTTTATTTTATGAAACTATTTGCTTTTTACCCTTCATAACCTTTTTATTTTGATCTTCATTATCTTCTAACTCTTCCTGAGATGAAGAGTCTTCAATTACTGTAATCTTCTTTTCAGCTAGTTTAGGGTTTAACAGCTTCTTCATATTTAATATGAGTTTGTTCTTTGGCCTAGTCTTGGGCCTCCAAGCTGTTCCAATTTCTCCTAACATTTTTAAAACTTTCCCTTGATGTGTAATAGAAGCTAGTTCGACAACTTTCATTTTCCTCCTTCGTGACATTGTCTCTTCTTCAGAATGTGTATGTATATCCTGTTTGGTATGAACCCTAGCTTTATCAGATAATGACCTTTCCTCTTCTTCACAGAGTACTATAATAGGAACTTGTTCCTGCTCCTTCACATCTTCCTTTACACCTTGGTTCAATCCTTCAGGAAAAGCATCTTCTACAGGATCCATTTCCTTCACTTCTAACTTTGAAACTTTGTTTTCCTCAATATTGATTTGCTGTTCAATTTCAATATTTTCATCTTCTTGGTTCATAGATTTTCCTAGTTCACTATGTTCTTCATTCTTGACTGTGACTCTCTTTTTAAGCTTCTTGACCAGATTCTGACCTTTATTCAATTGTCTCTTCTGAGATTGCTCTTCCTTCTCTATTTGAAAACCAGACCAAAATAGGAAATAATCCCATGTTTTCTCCCTTTTTTGAAGTATAGTGCTTATGATTGGTTTTATAAGCCCATGATGAAACACAGATTGTTTGGTGTGTGTTAGTTTTTCAACAATTAAGCTAGCATTATGATCTTAGGATCTTTTCGCTGAGAGAATAACAAGCACAGCAATAAAACATAAGCACATCACAAGAGACAAGATACACAAAGAGTTTTTCCTCAGGGAAACCATAAAGGAGAAAACCCCGCAACTTCCTTAGAGATAAAATCAGCACCAAAATAGTAAGAGATCTCCCAACAGCAGTGGCCTTCTAGTCCCAGTATATTTCCTCCTCCATAAGTGTGCCTCACTTAAGAGAGTGAATGATGTGTATTTCACAAGTGATAAATAGAGAGACTCTCACTCTCTATTTATATTCATTCGTTCACTTGAGTTGCCATTTCACACGTAGGCTCAACCTAATAATTACTACTTGAGCCTACACCTTAATTGGTGTATAATAACTCAAGTGCCCCGAAACTGTGGGGACTTACCTAATGACTTGATATGACTTGTTTACATTATTAATCTTCCCGATCGGAACATCGGGGCATGACAACATGACTCAGATACATAATAGAAACATCCTGGAATAAACATCAGGTTACAATACATATGATATATTGAAGAATACATTCCGAAGTGACATATACATCAACACTCCCTCTTAACTAGGAAGGTATTCTTTCGACACAATTTTCAGCACTGGTCTTCTTCTCTGTATCAACTGGATCATCTTCGTCTTCAAGTCATCTTCATCTTCAAGTCATCAGGATCTGGATCATCACTCGATCTGAATCATCATCACTGGAATGGATCTGGATTATCACTCGATCTGGATCACCACTGCTGGATCTGGATCATCACTCGATCTGGATCTCTCGGACTCATCATAACTGGATCTGGATCATAGCTCGATCTGTATCTCCTCTGGTCATCATCATGTCTGTACTATCTCGTCATAGGAAGTTATACAGAGCCAGCCCTTTTTCATGCTGGTTTTAGGCCTAGCCCATAGGTAGGTCTTCACCCAACACTTACATCTGACCTGCTCGTCAGAAAGGCACGCCCAGCACTCACATCTGATCATCTAGTAAACTACAATCACATCAGAAAGGCCTAGCACTCACATTCACCAGCATGGTAGGCACATCAACTACCATCTGTGAAATGGCTCTGCACTTATATCTGACCTACTCGTCAGAAATGCACAATTCCATCCAGGTGGGAACACATCCTACTCACATTGATGAAAGGTTTCCACACTTTCACCCAGGCTGGAATCGCATCCGGCTCACAATGATGGAAGACTTCTATCCAGGTGGGAACACATCCTGCTCACAATGATAGAATATTTCTGCACTTACATCTGACCTACTCGTCAGAAGGGCATGCACTCACATCTGACCTGGCAGGAACTGAATCCTACACCCTCGTCAGAATGGCCCCCAGTCCCAGACTGAGCTACCTAGTAACTGACCAAGTGCCTCCACTCTCCCGGAGAGTGGCAGTTGCCCTTACATTTGTCCTACTCGACAGAATGGCCAGCACTCACATCTGTCATGGGAGGAACTTAATCCTTTAGCCATGACCAGAATGGCTCAGCCCTTACATCTGACCTGCTCATTAGAATGGCTCTCTCAATCCCTAACTGAGTATTCCTGGTAACTGACCAGGTGCCTCCATTCCTAGAATGGCAGTTAGCACTCATATCTGACATGGAAGGAACTGAATCCTCTCACCATGACAGAATGGATCAGCCCTTACATCTGACGTGCTCGTCAGAATGGCTTTGAATCTCTAGCACTCATATCTGACATGGAAGGAACTGAATCCTCTCACCATGACAGAATGGCTCAACCCTTACATCTGACCATGGAAGGAACCAATCCTCTCACCATGTCAGAATGGCTATGGGTCTCATCACTTTCTCTTGGAAGGAACCTCTATCTGGAGAACACCAAGTCTCTCTCTGAAGTACTCGAACTTCAGCCTAGCCAATGGCTTCGTCAATACATCAGCTATCTGTTCCTCCGTCGCAACATACTGGAGCTTCACTGCTCCTCTCTGCACCATATATCTGATATAGTGATACTTGATCTCAATATGCTTCGACTTGTAATGGAACACTAGATTCTTTGACAACTTCATGCAACTCTGGTTGTCACAATGTATACAAGTAGCATCTAACTGGAGATCAAATATATTAGATAGTAGCTTCCGCAGCCATACTGCCTCACAACTAGCTGAACAAGCTGCGACATACTCTACTTCAGCTGTACTCAGTGCCACACAGGATTTCTCCCTGCTAAACCAAGAGATCACACCTGATCCCATACTGAAGCAACATCCCGAAGTACTCTTCCTGTCGATGGCACTGCCTGCCCAATCTGAATCAACATAACCCCCCAGGTTAATCTTCTGATTCGCATCGTACTTGAGCCCATAATCAATTGTACCCTTCAGGTACCTCAGAATATGCTTTGCAGCAATCAAGTGAACACTTCTCGGATCTGTCAAGTATTGGCTCAAGGTGTTCATAGCAAAGAAAATGTCTGGTCTCGTGTTCATCAGGTACATCAATGACCCAATCATCTGACGATACATCGTAGCATCAACTGACTCTGGTGAAGCATCACTCAATAGCTTCAGGTTCGATGCCATAGGTGTAGCCATATCCTTGCAGTCCATCATCCCGAACCTCTTCAGGATCTCTACTGCATACTTCCCTTGTCCAAGGAAGATTCCATTTGTACTCTGCCACACCTCCATACCTAGAACAGTAGTGCATCGACACATAACAGGAGCATCATTGGTCTTCCACCTTCAACCTTGGATCAAAGGTTGGAATCCACTTTACTCTCAGTAAAGCCTAGAATCATCAGTAATATTCCCATCCTATCATACCATGTCGAACCTCTGGATCTTCTG
>LPNX010239990.1:92333-103698 GCA_001517045.1 Pseudotsuga menziesii | reverse complement strand
CTTACCGATTTGAGGTGTCCGTCCTTGTCCCAGAGTTCGCTGATCTAGGGTTTGTCACAGAAACCCTAATTTTCAAAACTTGGAATCTTTCAGATCTGATTCGATGAACAGCTAGATCTCTTCAAATGGAGCTGTCCAATGTACTCCTTTTCTAAAAACAGTGGAGGGAAGCTCCCGGAACAGGAAGCCCTAATTTTCTGATTTCTTCTGTAGAAATGCCTGTTACTGTTTCTGTGATATATCCGAAATTACTACTCCTATATGTCTAAAATTGTGCACTGAGGTAACCTCACATGTCCTTGATCCAAAAACGAATGTTTCATCAGAATTGGTTTCACCATTTGGGATTTATGATCCTTTTCCGAAGGTGACCTGTTACAAGACTGTTCAGAACAGCAAAGTTGTACGGCCTGCCACGTGTCACTGGTTCATCTTCTGAGTCTGATATTTGGACCACCAAAATTAAATTCCGTGCCATTTATGGAACATCTTCAGGAATTCCAGTTGGACCTCTATATCCCAAGATATTGCAGATCTCCCCAGGTGTCCTGTTTATGGATGATTTCCAGAAGAGGATTGAGCCCTAACTTGGAGAGATCATATCTCCCAGAATATAGCGAATATTAGGCTGATTGTTGGACACAGTGTTCATCATGATTTTATCTTTGGCACCTACAATTTTCAGCTTTTGATACATCGCCAATATCGAAATATAGCGACTGTACCAAAACTTATCAATTTTAGTATTTAGGGTTTCTCCTAGCTCAGGGTCAAACTAGGGTTTGACTTTCCTGGAGTTTCACCCAACCAAATTTCTTGATCCAGGTCTCTAAAATTCAGTTTTGATGAGGGGAATAACCCTATACTGGTCTCACTCAAAAATTTCTCTTCTGTAGAAAGCCCTAATTTCCACATCGAAATTGAAAATGCTTGAGATTGAATTCCGCATTGACAGAAAGATGCACCCTTCAATGGGGAGTCATCTTAGCATACTTTTGCTGAAAATCTGTGGAGGAAGATCCACAAAATAGGAAGCCCTAGTTCCTGTAGCTGCACATTGTCTTCTTCTCAGGTTAGCTCTGATACCATGTTAGTTTTTCATCACATTAAGCTAGCATTATGATCTTAGGATCTTTTCACTGAGAGAATAACAAGCACAGCAATAAAACATAAGCACATCACAAGAGACAAGAGACACAAAGAGTTTTTCCTCAGGGAAACCATAAAGGAGAAAACCCCGCAACTTCCTTAGAGATAAAATCAGCACCAAAATAGTAAGAGATCTCCCAACAGCAGTGGCCTTCTACTCTCAGTATATTTCCTCCTCCATAAGTGCGCCTCACTTAAGAGAGTGAATGATGTGTATTTCACAAGTGATAAATAGAGAGACTCTCACTCTCTATTTATATTCATCCGTTCACTTGAGTTGCCATTTCAAACGTAGGCTCAACCTAATAATTACTACTTGAGCCTACACCTTAATTGGTGTATAATAACTCAAGTGCCCCGAAACTATGGGGACTTACCTAATGACTTGATATGACTTGTTTACATTATTAATCTTCCCGATCGGAACATCGGGGCATGACAACATGACTCAGATACATAATAGAAACATCTTGGAATAAACATCGGGTTACAATACATATGATTAATGGAAGAATACATTCCGAAGTTACATATACATCAATAGTGTGATCCTGATGCTCCTTCACCCTGCTAGACATCTTTTGTAAACTTTTCAAAAAGAAGAATGGGAGATTCATTTTGGATTCATGGCTGAGATGTTGCAAAAACCTAAAATGATACTTAAAAACAAAAGCAAATCTCTCTTCACAAGTGATATAACTTTGCAGGATTTTAATTGGCTCTATCTATTCTGGTTTAAATTTATGAATAGGTACTCCCTTTCCCCAATCTGCTACTACATCTGGAAGTAAGTATTACTGTGCATTAAAGGTGAAAGGCTCTTTTTTAAACCAGTATTCACCTTCATCTGGGATCCATGTAGCTTCTGCTAACAATTCTCTGCTCAATTCAAACTTCAAAGTATCAAAAGTAACAACATCTTTATCCAAACCCTGAGCAAATTTATAAGAGACTTTTGTGTGACACCTTTTGATTCTTTCAAAAAAACTTAACCATCCTGCCTCTCAAAATAGTTTTGCACAGTCTGGAAAATTCTGAACCCAGGTCATGTCTAAAGGTTCATCTTTAATGGTTTTACCACTTCTTTTCATTTTGAATGGCTGTCAAATTGCCTCTTTCAGTAAAACAAACTCTAAATCTATTCAAATCTTGACAATTTGATAGGCAATGCTATATTGGGAAACCAAAACCCCAAACTGGACTCTATCGCTTAAACTAATAAATGCCTTAATTCCATTGACAGAGAATTCGACATTAAGTATGAATTAGGTTTACATACTAATAATCTTCATTCAATTCCATCATTAATCCTTTGCTTAGTAAAAACCCAAATACATGGACTTTGATATCAATTCGCAGCCTGCATGTCAAAGTGATGAATCTAGGTGCTAGAATCATGCTTTCTTGATTGTTAGGTGTCCAATTTCATTCCTCAATCTTCTCTGACCACTACGATAACTCCAATTGATCGCCCCTCAAATCCCTAAATTTTTGACATGCTTCAATATTTGATTATACACTGCTAACACTTCGCCATGAACTCATTTGATCTTCGTGCACTTCAGGGAATACGAAATTCAAGGTGAATTTGTCTCATTGTGTTTAATCATCATTATTCCATCACTCTGCAATAGACCACCGCAAATCGCCCTCATGATGATTTTCTTGAAGAATTAACACCTATCACAATGATCATTCTGGAGGAAACATGTATCAAATCCATTAATCAAGTATGAACAACCTCTCATGTGTGAGAATTTCTAAAAATTTGAACCAAAAATCATGATTTTCTTGTAGCGCGTGTGTGAGACGTTTTCAGGCTTGCACTACAAGAAAGCCTGTTTTACTAATTTTCAATAATACAACTTATGTCAATGGTTTAACCTTGGTCAAATGACCTTGATCAAGACTTTATGCTATTTTTTAGGACCTTTTAATTCATATAAACATTCTATAAACCCCTTAACTATGAATTCTAATAAATCAAACCAAAATTGGAAAAATAAAACTATGAAATCTCTTAAATATAAACATGAAAATTAAAGGAAAAGAGTAAAACTAACCTAAAAACTAAATATTTAAAAAGAAATGAACCAAACCAAGCTTTAAATCACAACTAAATGCAATAAAAATGAGAAGCAAAAACAAGCTATAACACACTTCAAAGGGTCAAAGATCATCCATTATTTAGATGAAAAGTAGGGTTTTTAGGCAAGTTTGGTTGTATTTGTGTATAAACCACGGCTTGAAACTTCAACACCAGCCTATGGAGGTGCCAAAAAAAATATGAACAATTTTTAGGTCATAGTAGCATCAAATCATCTCTTCTTGGAGGTTTAGGGACTCTAGTTCTGAAAATAAACCTTGTTAAGAAATCTAGGCAATTTTGAAGTTCATGGTAATATCAAAATTGTGGAAACTTAAACATGTAGCATCCTTAAAACAATCCTGTAGCAATGCATTAAAAATTAAAGACAGAGTTTGATGGTATTTTTCATATATTATTTCATGTAGGATCTAGAAGATTAAAATTGCAATGATTTATTAGTATTGGTATCTTGAAGTTTGAGTTCTTTTGTGGCAACCTATAGATAAAGATAAGATAAGATAATAATATTAATTTCTGACAAACGTCACAAAAGTAGGTCAATGGGACTGAGTGGTGAAAAGTGAATACAAGAACAAAGAAAGGAATATTCACAGGAAACACTCTCTCTCATTGGGATGGGATTGGGATTTCCCACTGTAAATTGGTAAAGGAAATGTTATTTAGGAAATGTGCATGGTTCAAGTCTCTTACCCCATGTTAAATTAGTTTTGTGCTGCATCCAAAATGGATCTACTTAGTTACCATATTGATTTATGGATGCTCTAGAATGGCAAATATGGAATTTGGGACTTATAGGGTGAACTTTGGATAAAATCCTAAAACAATACGTTAACTAACCAAATACAATAAGAAAATATATTTTGAACAATAAAGACACATTTCTATGAGACTACAGTCCCATCCTAATCAATTTTATTTTGTTCCATTAATCAATATAATTGATTGTAGTATACTTTCAAGCTTCAGCATGATGCTAGACAAAAGGCTTATGACACAACACAAAGGCTTAACTTTTTCTTATCCTTTGATACCTAAAATTCATTTATGGAATAAGACCCACATTTCCTCTTTTAACATTCTAGAATTAATGAAAATACGGGTGAAATCATGAACCTCGGTGTCTATTCCATGAGAATCACTTTCAGAATCCGTATTTAAAACACTTTCGGCCGAACTATTTTTTTTTCGGACGAACTATTTAACATTTTTGGTTGAACTATTTAACTTTTTCAGCCGAACAATTTAAAAAAACTTTCGGCCAAACTATTCTTTCGGTTGAATGTTAAAACTAATGGTGAACCTCGTTATGCGCAGTTTATAAGGATCATCGAAAAAATAATGTCCGACAGATTTGTTTTCATTCGAACATTTTTTCGGCCAAAATATTGTTCAGCCGAAAGAAATGTGTAACACCTCAGTTTTGACCCCGTTTGCATTAAATATATATGATGTAAATATTGTAATTAATCATGGTGTGGAGCTAAAGTCGAAATCCCCACAATTGATTTATCGTTTTATGTTTCGACGATTAAAATCAACGCCAATGGTATTTTGTGCTAACCGACACATTATAATTTTGGACATCATGTAAATGTGCAATTTAATTAAATACCCACAACTAGCTATGTCAATGCAACATTAAAAGATATGGGGGCATGATTTCCTAAGGATAAGGGTGGGGGATATTTAACCTTTGGGACCAATGGGGAAAAGCCAAATGTCAATGAAAGAACCCATCAAACTGTCAACCACCTTTCTTGTCTCATTCAACCAATCATTTAATTCTACCATAAATTGGTTGAAGTAGTTATTGCATGGGATGGGCAAGGTATGGAAGTCAGAAATTCAAATTTGGGAAAAACCCATTTCTTGGGAAAAACGTTTTTGAATTTTGGGGCAAGTTAACACCCAAAATGCATGCCCATTTGCGCATACATCCAAATCCTTCTTCTCTTCACGCAGTGGAAGATTGGGGGTTGTTTTACCTTCACATTTTTGGCCTGTGTGTGTGTGTTCACCTTCACGATTTTTGGATCCTAGGCGTTTTTCTCACCATCATTCATCCATGATTGGAGCTCTCTCTCTAATTGCTGGAAATTCCTGGGTGTGGAAGCCATGTTATTGGGTTTGTTGTGTCTGTTGTCCCTCACGTGGGTAGTCGTTTCTTCCTTTTCCTCAGCATGGGGAATTTGTTTTTGTAATGATTTGTGGTTGGGTCTCTTCCCCCATGATTTTTGCTGCATTTCCCCATCATCTTCCAAGATGGGATTCGTTTTGGTAATGCTCAACAGATTGAGGAAGAGGCCACGTTCTCTTGGGTGTTTTTGAGTTTCATTTTTGGCCACGTTAGGGCCAAAACATCCATGGGATACAAATTGTTGTTAGTGGGTTGTTTCACCCACCTTGGAAATTCATTCTGTTGCCGAACTGTTTTTCCTCAACCCATCATTTTTGTATTTTGTTGTGTATGCATTTGTGCTTTGGTTTGAAGCTACATTGTGCTGTGTGGAGAATTCTTGTGTTGTCTTGGCTGATTAAGTACAAGAATCCACCTGTTAGTGGGCTGACTATGTTTAGTTGTGGTTATTGGCTTGACAATAGGTGTTTGGCCTTGCTATGTGTAAGTCTGTGTCCCCTAGTTCCCTATGGAAATCATGCACAGCTCGAGGGTGGCAGTGATGCTAAGAGAGTAAGGAGCACAATGGCCTATGGTTGGGTGGAACATTGTAGTGACAAAGCTAGTTGCGGGGAAGCTTCTTCTCAAGATAAGTATTCTTTTATTTAACTTTGCAATTGTATTTTTGTTGTACATTGTCATGAACATGTTATTGCTTGAATATGCTTCCACTATAAATTTCGTATCTTATACATCTATGTATGTTTTTTTAAGTTTCATGCATTTTCAATCGTTGTTAATGGGGCTAGCTTGCTCGAGTTAGATTGTATTATGGTAGCGTCCTCTTCTCCGGTCGGAGGGACAGGGACGTTACAAAATGTTCGATCGAAAACGTTTTTTGGCCGAAAAACCTTTCAGCCGAAAAAAATTATATATATTTTTAACGACGCAACTGTTTGCATTTTTGACGTTTCCATTTTTTTTCCTGTCTGCCTCACCTGTGCCTCGGCTCTACCTCACCTCACCTGTTAGGCCTTGGCTCTGCCTCTGCCTCGCCTATCCTTACCTGTTAGGCCTCGGCTCTGCCTTTCCTTGCCTATTAGGCCTTGACTCTACCTCTCCTCGCCTCGCCTGTTAGGTCTCTCCTCTACCTCGGCTGTGTGTTAAGGGCTCGCCTTTGTGTTAGAAGCTCACCTGTGTGGTGCTTCACAGTTTTTTTGCTTCTCCTGTCTGGTGCTTCGTGGTGGTGGTGCTTCACAGTGGTGGTTGGTGTCCATTTGGTGTTGGGGATCACCTATGTTGGGGCTCGCCTATGTGTTGGAGGAGTGTCTGTGGTGCCTTGTGGCTTCGTGGTGGTGCTTCACGGCTTCGTGGTGGTGGGTGTGCTTCGTAGCTTGTTGGCGTCCATCTGTGGGCGCCTGTCTGTGGTGCTTCGCGGTTTCGTGGTAAGCTCGTATTTCTTCAAAATTGATTGATACATGCTAGCACTTATGTTTTGTTTAGTTGAAACCTCACACTATAATTTGACACTATGATGATTGATAGGTATATTATTATTATTCTTTATTTTGCATCTTTCTCCCAAGTTTTTCTGATTCGCACATATGCAAACCGACTTATTATTATTATTATTATTATTATTATTATTATTATTATTATATAATTTAAACTTCAAACTTCACTAGCCTCTAGAAGCATTCACTGAATTTTGAACTGTTACGTGCTTCTAGGTGGCCCTGAAATGTAGAGTAAATTGTTTGTGATGTACAATAAAAAGTCACTTGGATTGATCCGAATAGAGCCAAATGGGAATCAATTTTGTTTTTTATTTGCATTAAATTTTCTGTTAAAAAGTAGAAATTAATTTTGTTTTCATTGCTATTAAAATTAGTAAAGAATTTAAAAAATATTAATTAGATAAAATATGAATATAACTTATAATAAGTCTAAAAATTGGAATAGAAAATATTTAAGACATCTATCTTAGCTAAAATTAGTAGATCAACATGTACCAACAACTTTCAATATGATTTTGTTTTAAACATTTACCAACAGTTAATACTTTTTGCAAATTTATCTTAGGCAAACACACAGAACTACAAATTGGGTTTCGGACAGTTCTGGTGCAAACACACAAAACTACACTGATCTACAGCTCAACAACAATAAAAGCATAATATTCCTTTGTCTGTTAAATCCCTTACTCATCCGCAAGACTTAAACCTCTTTATATGCATTCTTTAATTTAAAAGATATTAGGTCAAGCCAGTTTTGGAAAATATCCAGTTAAATATTTAAACAAAAAAAAATTAAATATATGGTATGTTAGTGTTAATTATTTTATTGAACTATGAGAAGTTATGACATGCAATTACTGAACTATAATCCCTAATTCACCCCCCTTGCTGCTCCCTAATTAAAATTCTAAAAAGGGATTTTCACATGGGGCCAATTTCACAAGTACCTTCAGTTTGTTGTTTCATTACAGCCATACAAAAAACCAGAGCATTCTTTGTTTTGTTTGAAGTAAAACTGCCCTTTCGAGCAAAATTTGTAATCTGCCCTTAGAGCACAAAATTGTAAACTAGAGTCTATAGACTGCCATCTATGCGCAAAATTATACTAGTGTAGATTTCATCTATTAGTTATATTTATGGATATTTAAACCTATGTAGATGCCAAGCCAAACCTTAAGAATTTCATTACAACCTATACATAAAAAGAGCTTGAATCTATTACCCCCCTAGGTTGTCAAAAATTCCCACTATATGTTCCTTTACATTTAGTGTGCTTTAGTTTACAAATGAGACATATTTCCATGAAGTTTCTTCGAGTTAGATTATTTGGTTTTTCAAGGATAATTTCCTACCATGACAACTATGAATAATGATATCATGATATTGTGCAGATGCATTCAATATTCTAAGATCTTATCTTTTTCTATTGTTCAATTGTATGTTCTATCAATTTATGTTGGTTATTCATGTTACATAGTAGGCTGTTCCAACAAAGGTGTTCCCTGGAGCACCAACCCATGGGCATAAAACCTTATATGGTGGAGACTTCATCACACCAAAGGGGGTAGATTATTTGGTTTGTCAAGGATAATTTCCTACCATGACAACTATGAATAGTGATATCATGATATTGTGCATATGCTTGGTTCAATATTCTAAGATCTTATATTTTTCTATTGTTCAATTGTCTGTTCTATCAATTTATGTTTGTTGTTCATATTACATAGTAGCTTGTTCCAACAAAGGTGTTCCCCGAAGCACCAACCCATGGGCATAAAACCCTAGATGGTGGAGACGCATCACACCAAAGGGGCAGTCAGCAAAGCCACTAAGCCAAGTAATTTTGAGAGTAAAACCAAAGGTGTTGTCCATGTTCAATCCAAGGGCTAAAAATATCTCAAACATTATATCCATTTAATAAATCCCACTTTGGTCTATACAATCAAAACATTTGACCCCTTGCTCTATCCTTAGCCTTGTAGGAACACTGAAGTAGCTCTAGTGCGTAACACACTCCATATGATTCAAAGTACATCAACAAAAGGCTCTAAATTCTTTCTTTTTTCCTCACCAGCATTTCCACAAGATGAATAACTTGATGTGGTTTGATCGTATTATGTTTTATACACAATAAGTATATTCAATTGTTTTTTTCGTGTCCTCAAAAACTTTCTATGGGCTAAACTACATTAGTTCGTTGGTGCTTATTTTGATGTTTATATGAGATATATAGTAGAGATGGTTCGAGACAAGGTGGTCACTCATTCTTTGAGTTGAATATGTACAGAGACATCTGAGACAAGGATGCCTAATACCACACCTACATCTACTGAAAGACCTTCAAATGTTCGCTCTCGAAGATGGTCTGAATCATCTAGAGATTCTTGCGTATGATATCGAGACACATTAGGTATGTGTTTGAAACTTATGCACATGCAAAATTTATGAGTATGTGTGAATATTTATATTTGTTTCAAGTCTTGTTCATTGATTTTACTAAGTTTCATTAGCATTTTTCTTTCTAGAGACACGGCGTAATAGATTGTCTCGTGATAATGGCCAAGCTTTTGTGTCTGGTCGATTGTTTGATTCATCATCTCGTGACTATTTGCCCTCTTCTGGTTGTTATTTTAGAGAACGGACAATGGACCATCAACATTTTATTGGTAATATGTTACATATATGTATAATCTATTTAAATAAATTACTAATTTGCATGTGTATATATATGCTTGTGACTTTATGTACTAAATTATACATGATTACATGTGTAAATGTAGAGGATCGTGGTTCTATTGAGGGTTATGATGATGCATTCAGAGAGGTTGGGGGTGATGATGCATTCATAGAAAATGAGGGTGGAGATGATGAGGATTTTTAAAGGGACCAAGAGCAAGGTCATGCAAATGCTCGGAGAAAGGGTCAAGGTCGGCGAAGGGCTACTAATAAACAAGCACATGGTTGTCAGTCCATGACCATTTATCCTTCAGATATACCCGATGCTCTTCCTTGGGAAAATCAAGAGGTTTCTATCACCCTTGAACAATGTACATCCCACCATAAAAAATTGAGGGATGATCTTACTATCTTGGAACTCCCAACAGAGAGTCAAAAAATCTTGCAAATACTCTTGGAATATTTAGGCAAGTTTATTGGTGCCTATAGGACTATTGGGCCAACAACATATTGTTTTATTCACTTGATGTGAATGCGTAGGGTTCAGGTGATGGTTCATGACAAGTGGGTTGATGTAGAGAAGAGGGTATCAAAAGAAGATGCCATTTCAATGTTCAATTTTAAAGAACGACCGAATTGGAAGATGTTAAAGGTGCAATATTTCAAGCACCCCGAGATTGCACACCATTTATATGATAGATTCTTGGCTGCCTATGGTAGATTTCCATGGAATGATGAAGTGCCACATTATTTTGTGAGATTTTTTTATGCAGAGTTTTTTTTAAACATGAAGCCAGATTACACAGCTGTGTCCAAATTTTACAGGGTTGGAAAAGGTAGGACGTATGAACGAGATGGAGCCTATCGTGATCCATTGTTGCCTAAGCCTACACCTAATTTGGTGCCTCAGCCACATAAAGTTGTTACATTATGATCATAGATGGAGGCACCCTCTCATATTGGTCTATAGGTCAAAACCATCATAGGAGACAACTTGCCATCTGCTCTAATGGTTGTTGATGTGGGCATGGATCGACATAGAGCATGTGCTCGTTCCCGTGCACATTTTTCTTATAAAACATACAGTGAGGTAGATTCAATGAGCCTTGAAGATGCCAAGGTGTATGCAAAACATTTTCGAGATGGATTGTTTGATTTTCTCCATCGCGAGGAAGGAGGGAGGGGGGAGGTATGTGAGAACTTTTATGTTTTCCTCATAATTGTTAGATATTCTTATGTCAGTTTATCTAAATATATAATGAACTCATTTGAATTGCAGTTCACCAAAATCTTGGATGAACGTGATATTATGGTCGACTCTAGTGTTAACCTAGGGCCATTGAAAGAGGTTCATTTGCATAAATATCTATAAATTTATATGTTCTTATTATTGACATGACACATTTTTTCAAGATTGAAATTTTTGTGTTCATAGGTTCCGATCGCGTCACTTAGGACCATGGGTATTGGGCACCTCTCATCATCAATTTTGGGAGACATTCCTAGTGTCTCCCAAGATTTGTAGGTAAATCAAGCACCTTTCAAATGTTTTAGTAATGATTAAATGTTTTTTTAATCATTAAAAACAATTGACATTTTATTTAAATTTGAATTAAGTTACATTTAAATTACATGTTTTAAATGTTTAAGTAATGGTATTTTAATTGTAGGTGGGTAAACGTATTGTACAACCTTCCATGGCTGTGGATGTTTTAGTAATGATTAATTATTTTTTTAATGATTAAAAACAATTGACATTTTATTTAAATTTGAATTAAGTTAAATTTAAATTACATG
>LPNX010239990.1:37913-91719 GCA_001517045.1 Pseudotsuga menziesii | reverse complement strand
GGAATGGTGTGTCCCTATCTTAGAGGACCAAATAGCAGCTGAGGACCTATAACATGACAAACCACCATTATTGCAACAAAAATATCAAGAAGAGGACCCATAGGACTATGCACAATATCAAGATTAGACTTAGAGAAGGTCAATTTCAACTCTGACAGATCAAGATTTATAAAAGAGGAGAAATGAGAATTATACATAGCAAGTGGAGTCTAAACAAAATAAAAATATAAAGGCTAACAGAACTACCAATACCATCATCATTGATGGGGATTATTTGACGTAGTTAATAGAAGCGACGGTAGAAATCGCAAAGACATGATTTCAGAAAATACACAACTGGCGGACGGAGCTTACAGGTACTATTATAGATTTGCTTAAAGTATTATGAAAAGTTGTTGTAGAGGTTATAATTGTAGTAGATTATGCACCTCTGAGAACTGAGTCACAGAATATACCTGGATCTTCTGAAGAGAAATCAATTGAAATACTAGTGTCAGTTCCACTGATTAGAAAACATGTGTCTAGAGAAGTGCTTGATCTGGGAAACCCATAATTTAATGATGTATCCATAAGCATAGGGTTCATATCCATATATTTTTCACAGATGCGCATGACTGAGGTATATGCACTACAAAATGTTGTAGTCCCAGAAATGAAATTAGGAGAAGGCGCCTTGATTAAAGATGTGAAATTTGTGAATAAATGTATTAATAAGATGGAGAAGGCAGTACAAGAGGCCAAGCAGAAGACAAAGAGGTGGGAAGAAAATAGGCATAGTCTTGACAAAGTTGTAGCCCTTGCATGTACAAATTTTGCAGAAGAAGGCATAATAGAGGAAATGTTTCCAAAAAGGCTAATGCCATTTGACTTGGTGAAATAATATAATACATTCAAAATAAATTCACAGAGTTAGAGCTGTAGATAAGACCAAGCACACCACCTGAATTCTTGAAAGAAAGAAGCATAGCAGCAACAGAAGTTTCGAAGAAGATAGAAGAATTATAACCAATATGTGCTAAGGTTGTCAACCAAGTCTCGCAGGATTGGGTAGCATTAGTTGAAGACGATGAACTAGAGAAAGTCAAAGAGGAGCTGCACCCAGTTTAAGAAACTGTGAATTAAATAAAGAATGAGGTGATAAAGTTTACCTTAGCAGAGAATATGGCTAACGAAATGGAAATGAAGAAATTTCAAAAGAAAGTGATGATGCTGCACATGCAACAACATCAATGAGAAGATAAATTTGAAGAGTTGCGGATTGAAGGTGAACGAGTTAAAAGAATTATTCATCCTATACATCAGAGAATACAGCAAGCAATACAAGAAGCAAGGCTTGTACCATCTGAACACCTTAGTTCTGACCTTGTGGAAAATTTGCATAAAGCAGAGGAATATGTGCAATAGGAGACAAAGAAAGTAGTGAAAATATTGAAAAAATTTCAAGGTCATGTCATCACAAGTAAAGAGATGGAACAATAGCCTTGCATGGCTAAGGATGAGCCACATGTGAGTGTTGTGGGAATGTTGATCCTAGGGAAAGATAGGGATAATTCAGTTAGAATTCTTCCCAAGGATGTAAAAGAGTCATTTCACAGGAAGTAAAAGGATCTGCAACAGAAGTAAAGAAGAAGAACAAAAGAAGACAAAGAAGAAAGACCTAAGGAAAGAAGCAGCAGAAGAGGAACCTATGACAGGAGAAGAGGAGAGTTCATGATAGAAGAGAGGTCACAACAAAATAGGAACAATGACAGAAGGAAAGGATGTGACAAGGAAGGATGAGACAGAGCTAACCATGTCAAAAGACATGCAACAACGCAACGAATAGAAAGCAATAGTTCAGAAATATCATGGGTATGAGGACGGATAGATTTGGCGGAAGCCACATGTATGAAAGCATCTTTATAATTCGGGTCATTAGTTCCTATTGTCATGTGTCGATAGAATCATGGAAAGAAAACATGTTGGCTAACTATATGAATTCGTCTGAAAGCGACATGTAAGAGTCTATAAAAGGAGGAACCCAAGTTGTATGTGATTTAGCCTCTAAAGCATATGTTGATGTTAGTTCCAATAGAAGCTGGTCATTTAGTGACAGTGTGGTTGTATATTCTGTTAGTGTGTTGAATTCATAGAGAGGACTTGAAGAACCTGTAGCTGAGTGTGCAGGAGTGTAGAAGAGAGTGATTTGATCCAGGTTGTGTGGGGATTGACAGTAGAGTGTATAAGGGAGTGAGTTGATCCAACCTGTCCATGGATTGAAAAGTAGAGTCATATAAGAGAAATACTAGAAACAGAAGACCAGAGATCATGAGAGGAGGAATAATACTGTATAGATAAGAAAGAGAGATCTAGAACAGAGTCTGCAGCTTAGTGAGCAAACCAAAGGTGCCAGATGAGGAGCAGCTTTGCGGTTTTTTCGGGATGGATTTCCATGTTAGATACTGTGTCAAATGTGTTATTGATGAATGTGATTTATTTGTGTATATAAAGTTAATGTGATTATGTTTTTATGCCTTTTCTTATCACTGATTTATATGTATTCATTGCACTATTGTCGTTGAATGTGCATATGTTTCATTGGGTTGTTGTGATAATACTTATCGAAGGGCGAGTTGTAGTAGAGATTAACTATGTGTAATAATTATAAACACCCAACCCATCAGCTTCTATTGAGCACATTGGTAGAATACCAAGGGACCCAAAATCCCCCATCCAACTGCGGAAACCTGGTTCTGGCAGTTACCCATAGAAAGATATCTTGGGTGAGACTGCATTTGCGTCGCAGGTGCTTTTGACTGAGCCTTGCTCCATTGGGCCGATATCTTGGTATTTTTTGTGTGCCAAGGAGGGACTGAATTTGGGTGGAAGAGGAACCCAATCCAACAGGGTTGAATCTGATCATTTGAACCAGAAAAGAGAATCAAATCATTTGTCCAAACCAAATATTGCTATGTAATCAACATTGTTTGAGGCTTCACTCCTGTTAATTAGTAAATTGTATATAAATAAGAAAGATAACATTTGGAAATGGTAGTTTTTCCATGTGTAAGATCTCCATCCAAAATATTTATAGGAAAATGTCACTTTGAAAATGAGTTAAAGAACCAAAGTTGAAATGCAACGTTTAGTGTCAAAGTTTGTAATTATATATTTAGACTCAAAGTTTGTCAATTAAATCTAGCTTGTGTTCTTACATGGAAAATTGTTATCCTTGCCATCTAGGTTCAACTCTCACTTGTGACATGTTTTCCCCTCATGGGTCACTTTGGTCTAGCAAGGTACCAACAATTATTTATCACTTAATTGCTTGAGGGTGGAACAAGGTGTTTCTGAAAAATAGGCCATGGGGTTAGTTCAATTTGTCATTTCCAACATTGCTAATCATTTGTCTAGTTCCATGTTGGTAAGTGCTTGGTTTAAACCTCCTTGGGTGAAGCACAATAATTTACATTAACAAAATTTAGTAGGGATACCATCCACGAATGTGGAGAAACATTCATTGAATTTCCCAATAAAAAATTTCTTATAAAAGTAAATATTTAAATTCAAACAAATAATTAAAAAATGAATATCTAACTATAAGATTAAAATTTTGAAGATCAAAATATTATATATCATACTAAATAAATAAATCAAAATACACTTAAAATAAAAATTATTTTAAATAGCCTTGGATCCAAGTGAGAAATGTTGCTTAGAACTTCAGCCAGGATCTCCCTCCTAAGATGACAGATGGCATGGAAAAGGGGACACATGGCAGGGAAACATGCGATGGGGTACATGCGAGTGCGCTTGGGGTACATGAAATTTTGGTTAGCAATGAATTTTGGTAATCGCGATAGCTGAAGAATGAAGGAAGGGGGCACAAGCTAGAAGTGATGTCTCCCCCATTTGAGTTTATCATGATGAGGTTTTATGGGACAACATTGGAAAATGATGGAAGAAAGCATCCCACCGCATTACATTGCAGTTAAATACAACACTTCTATTGATGCCATCTAATATTTCTCGCAATTGTTTACTAGAATAATTGTGACTAAGGGAGGTCTCTGGCGAATGAAGAGTGAGGGTGCTCTAGTTGGTTGTGATTGTGGTTTGGTTCTTAGAAGGTGTTTGAGGTATTTCTTTGGGGAGTATGGTTTAAGTGGATTGTCTACTTAATGGTGATTCGAGGTAGATCATGCCATGGGTAGAGTGGGAGAAATAAAACCCACATGTTACACATCCAAAGAGAGTCTAGAAATGATAAGGAAATATTCAATAAATTTATCTCGTCCCTGATTCAACTTGAAATATCAGAGGCCAAGAATTGGGTTAAGAGTGAGTAGAAGGAATTAGGAGCGATGAACATCCAAGATGAGATGCAGCCTTGGGTTTATGATGTAGGGTCATCCATGACACGAGACGCTAAATATGCTAACATTGTAGCTTTTTATTGGTATATGAATTCCTTGCTAAGAAAATAATTGATGGATAGTAAGGATAAGAGGAAATGTATATCATTGCTTCAACTTAATGAGACTCGGGAGCATATTCGTCTGGTGGATGCAAAATCCCATCTTATCACCAAGGAAAAATGGGATTGTTAAATGTATAGCATCAGGAGTCATTCTCCATACTTATGAGTTTATTAAGTCAGACTTGTGAGTATATCAAGTCCTATATCCTCATGTCTTGAGGTGGTGATGTTGTAAAGCTTGTGAGTATATCAAGTTATAATTGTGAGTGTATCAAGTCATAAATCTCATTTTGGTACTTATGAGGTGGACCTCCAGTTATAGAGGTGAACTTGTAAGTATATTAAGTTGCGATTCTCATGTGAACCCCCAGTTATAATGGTAACCCTTTGGGTGGGCCTCCAGTTATAAAGGTGAAATTATTTTCAGGTTGAAGCATAAAATATTATGTGATGTATTACTATCCATGGTCACATATTTCTATTAAGACTCCTTTAGGGATTAGCTACCTCTAGAGTGAATTACTTTAGCAATGACTATATGATCCGAGAGTAATATAATATGATCATAGCATGTGACAATTCTTCTGAGTATAACATGATATGATAGATAAATAAAGTTAACACATCTAGACCTTGCAGTTGAATAAAAAATGTCATAAGTATGAAAACATTCATTTGCACATTATGTCAAACACTTTGGACATCTAGGGATTTAATTAAACAATCGTACATAATGCTTTGAAACTAAAAAAACCAATCCAAAGGCACTCCAAATACTAAAATATCAATCAAGCACATTGGCAACAGTTTTTTTGGTCAAAAGACCGGGAAAAACCCCAATCTAGGGAAAACCCAGAAGAAGAAATTTTTTCATAAGGAAGAGTACTAAAAAAATTTCAATACAATGAATATTTTCTTCAACCCTCACTAACAGAATTCCAAACAATAATAACAACAGCACACTACCTTAAAAATTGTTCCAACTAAAAGTTGTACGGCCTGATGTACAACTCTCCATGTCTTCTAGTACAACCTGTATGCTATATTACACATTTTACCTCAAAAATCATGCCCACACATGCTTGCAATAAATTGTGTATGGTTGGTAGAGTCTGCAATTAATGTTGTTATCACTTTCTTGGGATTCAATCCCATACATGTGATTGTAATTAATGTTGTTGGTACTATTGCACAGTTCTGCAAGTTGACTTAGGAACTATGCTACTGTCCTTCTCTTGGAAATCGTGCCACTTTTTCTAGGCTATCCGTCCTTTGTATTTCACTTTCTTCTTCCTCTCTCTAATGGCGAGTTTCTTCATTTGTCCCTTTCTCTTTTTCTTATTCTTCAACTTTGTAACTACTTTTACATAACCCAATCTAGGCTTGAGATCAAGTTACAAAATCAAGGGTCACCATTAAATTCACTTTTAATAATTAAATTCATTAATTAATAAATAAAATACTTTAAATGTGACCCACTTTATAAAGTACAAAACATAAACACTTTATTTATATAAAAGTCACTTTTTACATAAATATTCAAAGGAAATATCCTTTAAATAAGTCCCCCCATCACACTCACACCAAAAACATGGGGAGGACCTTCAGAATTATCATTTTTCAACACTCCTTCCTAATAAGAAAGGTCCAAAGAACCATTTGAATCTCCATTTTAGACTCCTAGTACATCCCCCTCCTGCTCTGGAATCATTCTTGGAGACATGTTCCCAACTCTAAACTGAAACTATGACTCTCGAGAATCCACCTGAGCCTCATCATCCTACTCATCACCATCACCATTAGACCGGTTGAGTATTTTTCCAATACTCTGAAGAGAATCACTCTCCTAATTAGAGGAAATGTAAATCACATGCCGATCAGCTGCATCCCTTGCCCCATCCTCTGAATCTAATAGCCATCCACCTATGCCTAGAAATACATCATGTCCTCTCAAAACATATAATCTTTCCCTGCGATCTCCAAGCATAATGGTAGTACCATCTGGCTCATCTCTCTGATATAGGAAAACATGACCATATCTCACCACCATCCCTTAACCCTCCTCCTCAAAGGATGACACCGAGAGTTTACTGAGTCTCTAATTAGGAATAAAGAGAACTCCATGTATCTCCAAGACCTCACTAAGGTCCATTTGGAACCTTATTGTTCCAACTCTTTGTATAGTCACCTTTGGACTATCAATATTCATTTGAACATAATTTCTTGGTCCTAACTTCATGATAATATGAAAGTAATCACATACTCTAGTCACATGTCTGGTTGACCCACTATCAACAATCCAAACATGCTCAAAAGTAGATATCCCTATACTAGAGTTAAGAAAGACTAAAGAAAACTCATGCTCGAACATGGCTGCAAATTATTCTACTACTGCAATCGTTGTTGAAACTTTCTTTGTCTACCCTTTCTTCTTTTCAGGGCATTTAGAGGCATAGTGTCCCATCTAACCACACTTGACCTAAATCATGTCTTTCTTCTTATTCTTTGGCTTTGTTGCAAGTTCCACATTTTGCTCAAAATCCGCAGTAACCTGACAAAATTTAGACCCCTCCTGGATATCATCCTGAGTAAATTCATCCCACAACCTGAACCAATTGGGAATATTTTATATACCTACAATGCACTTCACAAAGACGTACCACTTCTTGGTGAATCCATTCAAGGCTATCCTCGCCAACTTTGAATAAGGAATAATCTATCCTACAACTACTAATGTATCCTTCACTTGAACCACACGAGTTAAGTAGGAGGCTACACCATCATCCTTGGTCATTTTAATATTATGTATCTTGTCTTTAGGTGCCATCTTGCAGTTCTCATTTTTATATTTGAATAAGTGATTCAAAGTATCCCGCATCTCCTTAGTTGTTTTCTTCTATGCTAAATGTGGAATGAGATGGTATTTAACCCCATCCAAGATTAATTTTTGGTCTCTGGATTCAAGAGCTTCAAATTCTTCAATCTCATCCTTATCTACTCGTTTAGCCATTTTAGTGTTTGAAAAACTCCAAATTTTCCACTCTTTCAATACAACAACAATTCTTACTTTCCATGGGATATAGTTGGATACACCATCCAACCTATCCTCAAACTGTATGCTCATCATTAGAAAACCACCTACAGCAAAAATAATCGGAAGACAACTATACCACTTCCTTCAGCACCTCTTTCACACTATGAAACGCTTTCTTTCTTCCTACTTCAGTATCACTCTGATACCATGAAGAAAAAATGACATAAGTATGAAAACATTCATTTTCACATTATGTCAAACACTTTGTACATATAGGGATTTAATTAAAGCATCATACATAATTATTTGAAACTATAACCACCAATCCAAAGGCACTCCAAATACTAAAATATCAATCAATCGCATTCAACAAATCTTTTTTGGTCAAAAGACTAGGAAAAAACCCAATCTAGGGATAACCCTAAAGAAGATAAATTTTCATAAGGAAGAGTACTCAGAAATTTTATTTACAATGAATATTTTCTTCAACCTCACTAACAGAATTCCAAACATAAATTACAACATCACACTACCTCAAAATTTGTGCCAACTAGAATTTGTATAGTCTATTGTACGGTTGTGCACACATGTCGGTATGACCTGTACGATTTGCTATACTTTCTTCCTCAAATATTTTTCCCACATGCTCCAGCAATACATATTGTACAGTTGGTACAATATGCAATTAATGCTACTGTCACTTTCTTGGGGTTTGATCCCACACATGTGACTATAATTAATGTTTTTGGTACTATTGTACTGTCTATGCAGGCTACCTTGGGAACCGTGTTGTTTTCCTTCTCTTGGAAATCATGCCACTTCTGCTAGGGTATCTCTCCTTTCTCTTTCACTTTTATTCTTCCTATCTCTAATGGTGAGTATCTTCATTTGTCTCTTTCTCTTTGTCTTATACTTCAAGTTTGTAACTACTTGTACATAACTACTTAATCTAGGGTTGAGATCAAGTTACAAAATCAAGGGTCATCATTAAATTCACTTTTATTAATTAACTTCATTATTTATTAAATACAATACTTTAAATGTGACCCACTTTATAACATACAAAACATAAACACTTTATTTATATAAAAGTAACTTTTTACATAAATATGAAAAGGACAAAGCCTTTAAATAAGTCCCCCTCATCAAACTCACACCAAAAACTTGAGGAAGAAAAACAAGTTAAGTAAACTATCTATACTTTATTTAAACTAAAATACGACACTTTAGTTAATCAAAAGACAACACTTAAGTTAATCAAGAACGACACTTCAGTTAATAAAGTATTTTCATGATGAAACTTGAGTTAAAGTGCAATGACACTTATGTTAGTCTATTAACTAAGTGATAATAATTTCAGTTAGATGATGAGTTCACCCCAATTTCAATTAAGCATCAGTTAACGTCAAAGATAAAAGGCATGGTGATAATTCCAATGTAGGTTGGGTTAATGCTTCATGAAGGAAATTCGTATTTTATGCACAGTAAGTGCATTATTCTCATGCATCCATTCGCTATTGTATGCATGGCAGTTATTTTTTCTTGTTATTAATGTGTTGGGAACATGGAAAGTCCATACAATTTATCATTATTCTCTATTACTCAGTGTTATCTCTTATTGAGAAATCTGTTATTGTGTAAAATCCATTCTATATATATCTATCTATTATACTCTGAAGAATTGTTGGATTTTTCATCGTCATTATTTTGATGGTTTTCCCAGGGTACATGTTGTGTTGTGGATGAATTATTTGTGTGATTGAATGATTCAATGATTCAAGTGTCCAGTATTTCATTGATAAAAAGTTTAAAAGTTCAAAGATATTCATATTTTCTCAAAAATTAACATGGTATCAAAGCTCAGTATGTGAAGGATCTGATTTGTGCAATCAAACTAGTATCCTACGCAGATCCTAAGAAATTGAGAAAAATTCTTGAGAGCGTTCTATGGCTTCGATCTCCATTCAACCGGAAGATTGTCTAGAGGGTGATTCCAATTTCAACACTTGTTGAGTGAGAGTATTAAACAATCTAGAGGAACATGAACTATATAGCTACAAATCCATAGTGGTGGAAGAGCCTACATTCAATGTAGGGTGCATCAACTTCAAGAAGAAGAAAGCTAATTCCAAAGAGATCATTTATGATTTGGTTAAGGACTATTTAATTCCTGTGAGCACTCCATTGAATACTGCAAAGGAATTTTTTGATACACTAATGAACCTTTATGAGAAGAAGGCCTTGATTAAAAAGAGGGATTTGAAGAATAATATCTGGAACATAAATATGGAGAAGGAAAAGATAGTGGCATAATTCTTAAATAATATCTCTGAGGTAAGAGATCAACTTTCTAGTATCGGGGTTGTGGTTGATGAAGATGATTTGCTTCGAATTTCCATTGATTGTCTCCCATCCTCACAGGAGGCATTCTTGGTTGTGGTAAATGGTTAAGAGGAGAAACCTAACTTCAAGCGGTTGTGGCATGACTTCCTCCAAGAGGAAGGGTGGATCTAGAGAAAGTAAGTGTGCACCAAGGAATAAAATATTTCCCATGGGGGAGAATGAAGAAAGGGAGGAAACCATTCGCTCCAAACAAGTTCTTAAATTCAAATAAGAAATATTTCAACAAGGACTTTAACAAGTGAAAGTTTTGGTGCTACAATTTTCAAAATAAAGGCATTATGCAAGGAAGTGAAAAGTAAAGAAAAAGGGTAAGGACCGTTTTCATGCTTCTACAGCTATAGAAAATGAAACTACTCAAAATAAATCATTCAAGGAAGAAGATGATGACCGTCGAAAAGAGATTTTCCTTTAGTGCAGAAGAGAATTCACTCCAATTTGCATGGGATTTGAATTCCCCGTACATAGATTTTCTACCTCTTGCATGAGATTAAATTTGCAGAGTTAAAGTTGTAGTAAAGAAAGAATATCGAGATCTAGGGACCCAATAATCTCTGCAAGGATGCATAGATCAAGAGAGAGCACACACAGAACAATACAAGATTAGTATTTGTATTTTGTTTATTATATGCTCTTATAAAATCATATCTAAATGGGTTTTGGACGTGTTTCATTACATTTATATAAATATATGTATTCCTATAACTAGGAATAATGTTATGGTATAACATGTTGAGCATATAGTCTTTATTTTATTGGAAAATAGTAAAACTCATAAAGTACAAGTTATGATTAAAGAAGAATATAGGGATTCATAAATTTTAATGAGATATGAATGGGGTTATGCTGAAAAATTGATTAATATATGTATATAGCTATGTGAACCATTAATAGTGCAAGGAAGTCTTCATATGATTGAATTTCATAGTTATGCAATGTTTCTAACCATTAGAATAAATTTGACTTGTAGGGAAAAAATTAACATGCTCTGACATCCAAGCAGAGAATGGCATGCATTGAGTGAGGAGTCATTGCTATGGAAGATATTGAAAGACAACATGATGCTTTGAAGAGGGAAGCTTCTAGAAGCAGATCAGGAGGATCCTATGTTTCTATGGGAAGAATCCTCCAACAATATATATATATATATTTATCCAAAATAGAATATTTTATAATGAGAAGACTTCTGTAGATATTTATTTATCCCATGTCAGAAGAGATTCAATATGTTTTAGACATAGAGGAGGATGAGACTCCTTGATGGAGGACCCAGATTATGTTTCTCCCATCTAGATGTTGAGAGAGAGAAGCCAGATTCACTAGCTCTTGATGAACCAATCAAAATGGTTGATGTACCTCCTACTAAGAAGAGATATACATGGTGCTCATATTCAGAAGGAAGCAGGTCACAATATTCAAGAATTTTGTTATGATGCTTGGGATTAGAGGTGTGGTAGAAACCAGATAATATTTTCCTCGGTTAAGGAATATACATAATAGAGATATTGAAGAGATTAAGGGTGATGGATTATAAGTCTATGGCCACACATATGATGATGAATCTGAAGCTAATACTTCTTCATATTTAAAGGATATCAATGACATTGAGATGTACTTGGTTATAAATAGGACCGCATGTATGCTTTACAGTTCATACATATACATGTACAACAAAGAATATATTGAGGTACCTACATGGTATAAGTAGATATGGACTCAAATATGTCTCGGATATTGAAATAAAATTTCAAGGATATATGTATTCTGACTAGTATAGTGAATGAGAAAGATCACATCAGAGATGTTTCTCTAGATAAAACATATTATAAAGTAGTAAATGTTTAAAAGGTTTCTAGTCAGTTATGTCTGAGGAATGTTGCAAAAAGGAACAACAAAAATCCAATACATATCCATGGATAGATGAATTTCCAGCATACTTACTAACACAACAGAATTTGAGCCCAGAATCTGACGTATGCCATGTCTAAAATTTGACAGATACCTATCTGTTATTCGACAACATCATTTTTTTTTGTCGTCGGTGGCATATTGTCGGATATTCGACGACAAGTCAAAACCCATCAACTTTTTGACATCATATGAAGCTAATATGCCAATGTATTTCACCCCTAAGCCATCGAATTTCTGACTCCTACATTGTTGAACATCCGAATGCTCCTTGTCAAAGGTGGGACACTTCCTTTGTAAACATCCGGGTTTATGCTATCGATTTTGAGACGAAGGGTTGTCGAATTTTCGACTCATCATTGTTGAATTAGAAACTACCAGTTATTGGATGTCTGATTTCTCCTTGTCGAAGTTGGGCCACTTCCTTTGTAAAAATTTGGGTTTATGCCGTCGATTTTGAGACGAATTGTTGTCGGATTTCCGACTCATAAATGTCGAATTAGTGAAGACCTGTCGTTGGATCACTCTTGTCAGAGTTATGGTGACTTTATCAGATGAGGGCCACATGATGGTGGATAACTGATGGTGTTCTCCACTATGAGGAGTCAAATTTGCGAGGACCATTTAGTCGGCTTTCCGACAGATACTTGTAGGATTTGCGACGACACGCTCATCGGATCACTCTTGTCAGAGTTATGGAGACTTCATTAGACGAAGGCCACATGCTGTCAGATAACCAACGATCTTATTTATATTTAAAAAATAATAATTTACTGTCTTCTGTATATTTAAAAACCCAAAAGTTATGAACCATTATTATATGGTGGTGATTTCACTCCAACGCCTCATAATGAGTACCATTAAACCAAAGTAAATTCTCTAAGCTAGTAAAAAACTAGTTTCTAGAGAGAAATTGTTCTCAATGAGCATTTGTTTTATCTTGTAACATCATTATAAATATAAAAGGCCTATATAAGGGTTACAAGCCTCTCCCAAATATAGTGACTCTTGGAAATAAAACAAAAAATCTTCATTGCATGTTTCATTTTTATCTTGTTATAATTGGGGAAGGAATTGAAGCATAATTAACTATCTATCTAGATATTTTAACTCGAAACTATCCCTTTTAAACCTAGATTTCCTAATTCTCGTTAGGAAATATATTTTCCTCGTAAATTTTAAGGACATTCTTTTTATCAAAATAGTCAAAAGACAGATTCCAAATTCTTTTAAAAATTAATGCACTTGAAGTGATAAGACTCAATGAGCCTTATTGAAGAATCCATGAACCACCGCAGAAATAAGGAACCATTATCCAAGAAGCCAAGAACAAATCCAGAAATATGTATAACCATAGAGAAAAAAAGACAACAAGAAGAAACCTATAACATATTGCTTTCCTATTCATCTAGCCAAGAGGCCGTCTTATAGATTTACAAAAGGATAGAGTCAACATAGAATTCTAACTACCTAACTACTCACATGCAGTCCAGTGCATAATTATTAATATGCTAATAACTATTCATTATTCCTGGGAAGTGAGCCACCATTATTGGGAGGCATGGCCTCATGTTTCTTACTAGTTCCTCCTAGTTTAGATAGAAAGCATCCCCACTTTCCTCCCATATTCAAATGAGCAGTAGGTAGGGTTCTAATTTATGGAAGATCTAGGTGAAGTGCACCATGGTGTGTGACTGGGAGATATTGTGATGTTGAGGTAGTGCATAGATATGTGTCATATGCCCAAAGTGGTATGTCTATCTAAATGAATTCTCTATTGTGAATTGGTTACTTGATGACAAAAAACATGCGATAGTGATGTGTAATGTGTTATTCCTGGTTTAGGAATGACACTAGGGAGGTTATAAAAGGTTAGGAACTATCCTAAACTAATATAATGGTGTCTAATGATAGAGCTAGAAATGCAACTATGGAAGAGATTTTGTAGATATGAGGGACATTTGAGAACTGTGGAGGAGATGAGCTAAAAGCATTGCTGATGAAAAGTGAGATTTATGCTATGAAGATGATGGAATGTTTGTTGTGTTGTGTTCCTTATTGTAGACTGTATGAAGAGATGTAATAGGATGATGCATTTAATATCCTGTTGTAGTGACCAGAGGTGCCAGAACTAGTCTTGGACTGCATTGTTACTCCATGGTTGTTGAGAGTGGTAAGAATAGAGAGACAGTGATAGGATGATAATGAGGGAAGGAGAGGTGTCATACAAATATGTTATAGTCGAGGTAAAGGTGTAGGAAAGTGGAAAGGGGTTGCCAGTGAAATGAGGAGAATGTTTTTTAAGCTTGATAGACTGAGAATTGGACAATATAATAGTGATAGAGGGTTTATGTGGATGTCAATGTGATGGAACATAGAGTGTTATGGTAGGGGCATGAGGGGATATGGGGAAGCCATTAGATGGAATTATTGAATAGGTATATCCTTTAAAATCTATACGATATAAGAAATTTTAGAGTATTGCTATAGAGAAGTGGCCCCATCCAAGCTTGCTCTAAACAACATAAGACCTTGTTCAGATATGGGATCACCATGCTTTACAACCACTTTAGTACCATATTCTAGTTGTCCCTGATAAACATTGTAGATGCCACCAACAACAAAAAAAATTGAAAAAAAACATATCTAGCCATGCACTCTGCTCCCTTCAACCGCGAATTTCTTTCCTTATGGAAATTAGTTCCTCACAAAACTCCAAACTTCTAGAACTCCTTAGGATACAACCTCTCCTCCTCCTTTGCTTTCTCTTGTACAAAACTTCAAAGACAATAGGATTCCATACGAGTCTACAACACATGCTTAGCCATTGTCTTCTTCCTCTCATGGCCTTTTTGTCAAGATTCAACTAATCCCACTCCATATCCTTATAAATACCTATACAAATATTACTTGTTATTTGATAATTTTACCTACAACAAATATTTTCCTAGAAGCTACTTAGTAGTGTACTGAAGCATGAGGTCATGGGATTGAAAAGGCATGAGACTAAGAGTTTATCAAGCTTTCAAATGTAGCTTTAGAATAAGGTATACTTTTTTATATGGATATAGATGTTGGCTTCTATCACCTTTCTGTCTCGACCCGCGGTTCAACATCACAGCAATACCAACAATAAACCACAAGACATCGGCTCGATAGAGTAACTCCGTCGGCAACACCTACAAGGCAGGCGCAGTCTCACCCGAGATATCTAATGGATAACTTCCAAAACCATGTTTTCACAGTTGGAGAGGGATTATAGTCCCCTAGCATGTGGCCAAGGCACTTGACGAGGGAAACTTAGACGGCTGGATGGTTCCTACGCGACTAAGCACAAATGTATGTCAGCGCGTGTGACACAACTTGGTATTTAACCTTAACAACTGGAGGAATTAACCACATCTTGCTTATGCATTCCAAAAATTACTTAGCAATTATTCATTCACTAGTTAACAATATGGTACCAGGAATTCGACAATAGCTCATCATCATACACGAAGAAAATAACAACCATTCATATCGACATGTAAATCATCAATCAACCATTTAAACACAAAGAATAACGTGGAAACCCATCTAGGAAAAACCACCAAGGTGCTATTCATCTGGCATGAGAAATTGATATAGCACCTTGCAATCTGTGACTTGCAGACTGATCTTATGATATGTCTTTATGACTCAGACTTCTTGCTCTCACACTCTCTGGTTTATTCTTCTATATACTCCTATTAATCCGCACACAACATGGATCGACTCTTCTATCTACCTTTTGTGCACTCAATTGTAGATTCCTTCTACTCCTAGCAATTTGTGCACATAGCTACAAGATCCACGGCTCAACAACATTCTACTGCTACTAGACTCTTATCTGAGTCTTCTTCCCTTCTACCCTACTTCCTTAACAAAACTGAATAACTTGGTGAATGATCAACCAAAAAAATGACAATAGCAACAACTAATGACAAAATTGACAACCCTTATTTAGAATGGGTTCTTCTTATTTATAACTTCTATCAGACCACATAGGGTCGACTACATACTGGTTATCAGTTACAGTTCATGATCAGCCATCAGAACAAGTTGTCATGGACTAACACAAGGCACTATCCACCTGACTTACAAATATTCTTCCATACGTGCATGGTCGCAGGCTTACGCCATTTTTAACGACCACGATCTTCACCTGTTATTTTCTGAATGTTATCAGTTGTACGCTTGTACGCTTTCCTTTCCTCCATCGCGTGCATCTTTATTCTGCCTACGTTGGTCCCTTTGCTTCCTTCGCGGCCTTCCTTCCTTCCTATCACACGCATGAGGTAACTTTTCTTGCGCGTAAACTTCTTTCTTGTGATCCTTTCCTATCCCAACAAGCCCCAACACTCACATGTGGCTCATCCCAAGCCACTAAGCAAAAATGGACTTGTCCTCAAAATTTTTAGTAGCAAAACTTACTGTTCTTTCTGCAAACTTTTATGACTCTGGTGATGATTGCACCGCAGGACCAACCTTGTCTTGAAATTATTTCACCATCCGTTGCACCCCTGCAACTTCATCTGACACCTCTTCTGCTTGTGCGACCAATTTCTCTACTTGGTCAGTACTGATATGTTCTTACAGGCCTACGTCTACTGACTGTGCGATAGTCTCAAGTTTTTCCTTCAGCTATTGAATAACGCTAATGATGCAAGTTTATTTTGACTGGTGCACTTCAACTTCTACTTCCCTAGCCCGCTTTCTACCTTAAAGAGCCTAGACCTCCTGCTGCAGCTGCTTGATTTCAGTCATCTTGGCCACCTTCTCTTGGAAGGCCAACTTATTCATGTCTAATTTCTCCGTGGTGATTTTATCTTTGGCTACACATCTATTCACCCTTATGTTTTCAGCATTCGTATCCTCCATAAGCGCATCCTAGACTGTTGAAATGTCTTCTAGTGCCTTAGTGCATGTTGCTTCTCCTTGTTTTATTTTTACAACAATCTCAGATGTTGCTTTTATTTTCTCTTTGAGCTCCTCAAGAGGTGTGCTCGACACCTGTATGGCTTGCAGTTCTTGCACCTGCTGTCGAAGATCTTGCACAATCTTTGCTAGCCTGATTACCTTAGCTGTAGAGTCCTCATCCTCTTGGCCTACTTCAGGTGGGAATTATGCAATGACACTCTTGATTGTCTCTGCTAGCGTGAGGTCATTCTTCTCACACACCAATATTTCATGTTCCTTCTCAGCAAGAAGGTCGACACGCCCCTGAAGTTCTTGTTCTTTTTCCTTCAGCAGGGTCTTGCGTGCCTTTGCCTTCTTTTGTTGTTTAGTCCCTTGATAGGAAACAACCTTCTCTCTTAGTCGTATTTTCATTGTGGCTGCCTACTATACTTCATAGACTTTGCTCAAGGGTAGCTTCGGTAATTCTAACTAAAGTGTGGCAAACTCATCCACAACATTTTCAAAGGCGCTCGGGCCTATTCCAGTTTCTAGTGCGCTTGTCTGGATTGTTACTTTGATGGGTGGCACTAACTGTGATGGGACTACTTGGACATTGGGGTCGACACCATATGTCTCAGCCTCAACAGTGGCTTTGACCTCATTGATTTCTTCGAACAACTTATTTAGATGGCCCCCCACTTTCTTAGCTATGCTGGCTTTCTGCGTCTTTAGGCTAGAAAGGATGTCTTGCATGACTTTAGCAATGGCTGTTGCAAGCTCCTCCACATCATCTTATGTCAATGTGTTCACATTCAACGGTTTTTGAGATTTTTGCTTTTTGCGATGTGGGTGGACTTCTTGTTTTCTTTTTTGCATCTGGTTCTGCACATGCTCTAGACTTGGTGTGTGCTCTGAATCACTTTGATCTGAGTTATACCTATCATCATCATCTTGTTCTTCTTCGTTCTCCGACTGGTTACCCTATCCTTCGCCTCCTTCATTTCCTTCACCATGAACTTGTTGGACTAGTGGGTCTTCTTCATCCTGCCCTTCAAGAAGTAGCTCTACCAGTGGGCCGCACCATTCTTTTGGAAATAGGTGTATGATTGCATCCACATCCTCATCTATCACCATGAATCCTGCATGGTGCACTTGTTTTGACGAGTCAGTCGTCGACTCCAAAATTATGTTGTGCGCTCCGGCCTGAAATTTGATAAATGTTGCATACCTATGTACCATCGCAACGTGGATTTGGTGGGATCACCGGAAAATGTCACGCAATGCCTATGCATGAAAAAAGAACTCAATTTTGTTGTCTTTATTCCAGGTTGTGTCTTTCTTATCCTCCCACAAGTTCTGATACCTTGCACCATGGAAAAAGAATGGGACATCCATCTGCACATAGTCGGGTGATTTGGCCCATAGAGTGAATGAAATCAAAATAAGTATCCATGAGTAATGGAATTTGTAAGTGGGATCATGCTGGGCCTACGTGGCATCATCGATTAGCTCATTGAGAAAGTATCACAACCAATTGAATTCTCCACCCAGCGTGTAATGTTCTACAAGTTCGACCGTTGTTGTCAAACACTGCTTGGGCTGCATCTTGTGTAACAACTTACATGATAAGATCTATGCAGGAAATCTCACACTTTTTTCCTCAATCGGTCAAATTAGGTAGCCCCTATTTGCGTGTCGCAAGTTGTATTTCTTCTTTATCCGGGTAGTGTCTTTCTGGGACAAGTAAGACGCAGGATCGTTGCCTTGGTTTGGGAGGCATGTGATTGATGAAACCATCTTGGCATCAACAGGGTATGGTTGATCAAGCCACAGGAATCCTCTGTGAAAGCAAACCAGCATCTCCTTCATGTACGTGCTAGCCTGTAAACTGTGGCTGAAATGGGGCATAAACAACAAGTTAATCAAACCTATGTGAACAACTCCCTCAGCCCACTGCATTGGCCTGAGAACTTGTGGTTGACTTGGGTTGGGCTGGTCCAAGATCAGGTAGTCCACTCTCTTTAGTCCTTCCTACAGTTGAGTGTCGAAGTCTTCAAATTTAAGCTTGGCCAACTTGGTCATGATGTCCATCAGTAGGGGGACATTATTAGGGAGTCGTAGCGCTACCAGAGTTGTAACCACCTTCTTTGGGAGTGTCACCTTCTGCATGTCGGATCTCCTTGGTCGAACATAGTGTGGGAAATTCTCATCAATGTCCTCCACATCTATCCCTCTGCACGGTGGTGAGTCTTATTCCATGTATTCATCCTCCTGTTTGTCCTCTTGGTTATCTTCTAAGGGCCTTTTACCGTGAGCATCAACAGGAGAGAAAGTCTTCTTGTGTTTCCTCATCTTTGAGAGTTTGGATGGTCCTCCAACTGCATTCTCACCGGGTTGTCTTGGCTCCATAATAGGTGATCTTTGAGCTGGGGTAGGCACAACACGTGATATCAACGTCAAAATTGTAGTATGATCGGCCACATTGGCAAGTTACTTCCACGTTCTTTCCATTGGATCATTCTCTAGTTCTTGTTGTGGTTGTTGTATCTCAGGTGAGGGACTCTCTTCTTCAATTGGGAAACCAGATATAACAGTTGCGTCTGACGGCTCGCTGTCGCTAGGGATCTCAATTACCATGGGCATCGGCTTACTTCAACAGGGATGATAGGGTTCAACTCTGCAATCACTCAGCTCTGTTCTCTCTAGCTTGCTCTGTGGTTGTAAAAAGAATGCTTGCTGATGAAGCCTTGCAATTATACCCACCACCACGTTGTGTAGTCATCATGCAACAATCGGTTAATGTCTAATCTGTCACATGGGTTTCTCAGCTGCTACATCCGTTCATTAAGTCGTTAACTGGAGTGTTGCACTGTTTCTGTCAAAATAGTTATAGTGGATCCGTCGGATGTGACCTTACAGCACGTCATTATTATCCTTGTATCTCGTCAAATTAGTGACACTTAGCTGTCATGGCTGCCTAAATCTTCACCAGATATCTACACTTTAATGTCAGCCAGCCTGTCATTTTTTATTTTTGCAGTACTTTCCCCCTTTTTTCTTTTTCGTACTATGTCGCCCCTTCTCTTGCATGTCGCACTTGTTCTGTCGCCGACGTGCGATAGAGAAATGTTTACATCTTTTGGACCTTCTTCCCAAATTTTATTTTCCCATCATGTAGCACGATTCTAACCCAGGATGTTATGACCGTCGTAGTACGGTTTCAGGTGACTGTCGTTCACCATACCCACGACATAGGTACTGTCTAGCTTCTGAAGTTTTACTCTGCCAACGTCAGTGATGTGCTCAACCACATATGGCCCTAGCCAATGCGTCTTTAACTTGCTTGGGTGTTTAAAAAATTTGTTGTCATACAGCAACACAAGTCCTCCCACTTTGAAAGGATTAACTCAAATGTGGCGATCATGCCATGCTTTCTTTCGCTGCTTCTCAACTGTCTAATGGAATCCTGCAATGAAACATTCTTGTTCCATTTGCATGAGCTGTGTTAGCCTCTGCTTGAAAACATCTCCATCAATCATCTCCGTCAACACAACAATTCTCAAACTTGGTACAATGTACTCCCTTGGCATAACAACTTCTTGACCATATACTAGACTGAATGGGGTGTGCCCTATAATTCGCTTGTAGGTTGTGTGATATTCCCATAGTACAGCTGATATTTTATCATCCCAATCATCTCGGTGCACGTTGCATACCTTGGTCAATGCATTCTCCAAAATATTATTGAAAGCTTCAACCGTTCCATTTGCCTGAGGGTGATAGGGAGTCATCTTCTTATGTTGGATCTGAAATTCTACAGTAAGCTTAGCAATTAATTTGTTAAAAAAATGTGTACCTTGGTCACTTAGTAGTATCTTTGGACAACCAAATCGGGTGTGTTGATTGGAATATTTCACCTCCTGCGGACAGCAAGGTGTTCTGCTGGTCTGAATGGTTCAGATCTAGATAAAATAGATCACAGAGGTTGATAACTCTCCCTAGACATTGTAGATATCTAGAATACAAGGCTTTGATAGTTCACCTATGTACCTGCAAAAGAGTTCAACATGAAACAGATCAAAGAAACCAGAATATGATCTACTAATATATGCTAGTGACTAAGGAATCTAGTAATATATATTTGAAATCAAACATCAACAATATATATGGGACAAAAAATCAACTTGCATTAGAGATATGAAGACGTTTACAACCAAGACTTAGTGTTGACATGCATCTCCACGAAACTAGCTCTTCATCCCCAAAAGCTCCGACTCTAGCTCTCTATGCTCTCTCCAAATGATCTTGGGCCATGAATCAGTCCAACAGCATAACAATACCTTCAATGTTCTCTTCTCAACCATGGCTATGAGCTCATATTTATAGGGCTTTAATGGATAGAGATGGTTGAGAAATTAGTGGGTGAGGTGGCCTCTAAGATCCCTGGATGAGGGATCTCGAGCTCAACCAACCCACAACAGTAGGGATAAGGGATGTCTCGAGGCTCATCATCTAGACACCTCAAGACACTTCTCTTTTTCCCTTTTTGACCAGGGTACCGCGCTTCTCCTTCTATGATAGAGCAGTTTTGGTAATAATTTCCTATGGACTAAGGGTAATAGGCGGTGGCACTACTCGTGGAGAATCGATGAAAAGTGGTGCGAGCATGGATACCACTCCTAGACAAAGGGGCATGTGCGGTGCTGGGAATTTGTATGACAGACTGATAAAAAACCATTTAGTCTTCACTCTAGAAGCTGGGATTCAGAGCAAGTAGGTATGTCAAAGGTCTTATCACATGATGGTGACAAGATTTTGGTATAACAGGATGCCCCCCAAAGCATGAGTCTTAGAGTGACATGATAAACGAGAGGTTTGAGAACAAGTCGTTGCGAGGAGATGAAAAAGTTGGCTCAATCGGAGTATGCAGTCAAGTAGGCATCTGTAGTACATCAGTATGTTGACTCATAGACACAAGTAACCAAACTCATAGTTGTATACCAATACAAGGAAAATCCATGAGTGGAATAAACAAGCATGGCTACTAGAATACAATGTAGATCCATGTGATATAGGACTCAAACTTGGACATAGATACTAGACATACAATGTAGATCTATTTCATACAGATGCAAATTTGAGCATAGCCATGACCATACAAATGTGGATCCATGCTAGATATACAAACTCCATCACAACCTGGGGAAAAAGCAATGAGCTCTTTTAAACAAATACCCAGGGTCTTCGTCTCGTCTTCCACAAAGTACGATTATATCCATGTGATTACAATGATATGAAGTCAAACACGGTAGAACCACTTGATTACATGTCAATGATGTGAATCATTAACAAGTGTGAGGGAGATCGCCATTAATGTCAATGATTCCCAAGGTACTCTAGTACAATCTACTGAGCGTGAATAGATGTCCTGATGTCGAACACCCAGTTGATTCTATCGATCAAAGGTCAATGATGTGAACCTATGTCAAGAGTGAGAGAATCTGTCATTAAGGCATACAGATCTCAAGGTACTAAATATTTTTTCTAAGACTATTTCCTGGATGATGAGCTAATGTCAACAAAAATAGTCTTGTCAAAGGAGGTCCATGATGAGTCCCACATCGATGACACGAAACTCGAAACATAGTTCTGGAATGATGTGAATGTAGTAACCATATGACTGACTCAAAGATACTGACACAAAGGCTATGTATACTGCATAGGTAAGACTTCTTCAAATCCCCTTTGAACATCGGGCGGCACGACAAAATGACTTGGCAGCATGACTAGACAGGACAGATACACAATGTGACAGTGGACAATGCATTCTTCTGAAAGAATCAAAGGATTGTCATGACTCATGAAAGTGGATCATCACGGAGATCAGCTGAAAACCCAATTGACTGACATGATTGTGCAGACAAGTGCCATGTTCAAAGGTGACGACAAACAACTGCCATTATTTGCAAAATGATTCCCTTTCCCATTTCCCTCATCATGATCAATGAGTGCCTCTTTTTGGTTTTATGAGTTTAAAGAGGGTAACAAACACTCGATATAGCTTGTCAGAAGACAAGTCTAGTCTCATATGTTTTCTGAACCTGAGAGAGGAAGGGTTCGTCCCCAAAATGGGTCTCTCAATGTTTAATTTAACAAGTCAATTGAAAGAAAAATCGGTATCGTTCATGTTTAGAGAGTCTAAACGAATATAGAAGAAGACTCCATGGGGATCCTTTTTCATATGATTTAGTCTCTAAGGTCTGAAAAAGTATAAAATCATACCTTAGAGAACTCTTCCAGTCATGATTGGCTGGAGCGTTCCTTTCTCGTAAATAGTCTTGTCCGAACTGAGAAAGAGATAACCTACCGTCGGATGGACGACTCTTCAAATACTTTAACGAACATGAAGAAGACAAGATCGCTTGACAATCTTTTCGTATTTAGGGAGCCTGAAAAGGTTTTAAAGAGAAATCCATGAAGTTTCTTTACACAATGTCACTTTTTGTGAGCCTGGAAAGATTCAGAAACAGAGTCGACTATCTTTTCATGTTTAAGGAGTCTGAAAGAAGATGTGAAAAGAAGACTCCATGACGTTTCTTTACACAATGTCGTATTTTACGAGCCTGGAAAGAAAATTGAACTGGACTTGGAACTTTGATACTAGATTTTAACGAGCGTGACAAAGTGTCGTAATAAACACTCAACAACCTTTTCCATTTTGTGAAAGTACGAAAAAGCCATAAACAAACATTTCAAAGCTTTTACTAAATTCAACCTGTAGACTACTCATAAACAAGTGTTAAATGCATCCAAAATCAACATTAAGGGATTATGACAAATAGATTTTGACCAGAACATGATGTAATATCAAAACTATACTAAGTCAGACCCAAAAAATGTCTATATAAGGCAAGTAAATAGTAAAAAATTAAACATTCCACTATTTACCTCTAGAAGAGAGCACTTGGAGCATGAGAGACTCCCCAGCAGAGTTACCAGATTTGTTGATCAAAATATTTCACCTCCTGCGGACAACAAGGTGTTTCGTTGGTCTGAATGGTTAAGATCCAGAACAAACAGATCATAGAGGTTGATAACTCTCCCTAGATGCTGTAGATATCTAGAATACAAGGCTTTGATAGTTCACCTGTGTACCTGCAAAAGAGTTCAACACAAAACAAATCAAAGCAAACCGAATAAGATCTACTAATCTATGCTAGTGACTAAGGAATCTAGCAATATATATCTGAAATCAAACATCAACAATCATATATGGGACAGAAAATCAACTTGCATTAGATATATGAAGAAGTTTACAACCAAGCCTTAGTGTTGACATGCATCTCCATGAAACCAGTTCTTCATCCCCAAAAGCTCTGACTCTAACTCTCTATGCTCTCTCCAAATGATCTTGGGCCAAGAATTAGTCCAACAGCATAACAATACCTTCAATGTTCTCCCTTCAACCATGGCTATGAGCTCATATTTATAGGGATTTAATGGATAGAGATGGTTGAGAAATTAGTGGGTGAGGTGGCCTCTAAGATCCTAGGATGAGGGATCTCGAGCTCAACCAACCCAGAACAGTGGGGATAAGGGATATCTTGAGACTTATCATCTAGAAGCCTTGAGAAATGTCTCTTTTTCCCTTTTTACCCAGGGTACCTCGCTTCTCCTTCTATGACAGAGCGGTTCTGGTAATAACCGCCTATGGACCAAGGGTAACAAGCGGTGGCACCGCTCATGGACAACCAATGAAAATTGGTGCGAGTAGGGGTACCGCTTCCGGACAAAGGGGCATGCGCGGTGCTGGGAATTTGTATGACAGACTGATAAAAAACCATTTAGTCTTCACTCCAGAAGCTGGGATTCAGAGAAAGTAGGTATGTGAAAGGTCTTATCACGTGATGGTGATAGGATTTTGGTATAACAGGGTGATGACGTTTTCGAACAGAAACTTTGCTGCAATTGCAACGTACAATATTTAACAGGCGCAGCTTCAACACATCTGCTCAAGTAGTCTGTCGTAGTGATAATGTAGCATGCACTAGTTCTCTTTCCTATTGGGCTGATTGGTCCAACAAAATAAACTACCCACTTTTCAAATGCTTAAAGGGTTATTTTTGGTGCAAGTGGCATCTCATTGCGGCACGATGGTTTTACTATCCTTTGGAAAATATCACAGTGTTTGCAAAATATTTTAGTATCCATGTGTATGATTGGCCACAATAATCCTGCCTGCAATATCTTACGTGCTGTCACTTTCCCTGCGTAGTGTCCTCCTACAACACTAGCATGTGCTTCACTCATAGCCCAAGGTCATTCATGGTCAAAGGCACAGTGACACAGTACCTCATCCGCACCTAGATTATATAGACGTCCCACAATCAATGTATAATTGGCAGATCTAAAGACCAAGTGTTTCTTCTGGTTAGTTGTCATTCCTTCAGGTGCATATCCTGTCCTCAAAAAGTGGATGATGGAATTAAACTCATGGTTTCGGTCGTCCATCATGTGGATCACAAATAGTTTTGCATTGGGAAAATTATCTTCCAAGCTAGTTGGATCTTCACCACTCTATATTCTTGATAGGTGGTCTGGTCCAACATTCAGTCAACCTGGTTTAATAATGACCTCAAAATTGAACTCTTGAAATAGGAGAATCCATCTACAGATATTCCCCCCCAACATTGTCTTGTTGACTAGGTATTTCAGTGTTGAATGGTCAGTGTACATCTAAAAATGTCCACTCAACAAATAGTGTCAGAATTTCTGAAGTGCATAGACCACAACAAGGCCTTCTCTTTATGTCATCATGTAGTTACTTTCTATTGTTGATAGTTTCCTACTTGTGAAAGAAATAGGATGGTCAAGTGCACCCTCTCTTGGTTACATCATAACTATGCCAAGCGTGACAGACGACGCGTCAACATGCACATCGAATTCCTTCCTCCAGTCTGGGAATACAAGTTTGGCGCGGTGGCCATTGCAGTCTTCAATTTATCCAAGATTTCCTGGCATTCTGTTGTCCACTAGAACTTTGCGTCTTTCTTCAACAGTTTCTCCATAGGCACAGTGATGGCTGCATATCCTCTTATAAACTTCCGGTAGTAGACTATATGTCCCAGAACTGATATGAGTTGTGTAACTAATGTAGGTGTGGTAAGTCCACGATAATCATAATCTTTGTTGGGTCGACCAAGATACCATCGGGACATACGATGTGACCCAATAGCATGCCAAATGGTGCACAGAAAATACATTTCTTAGAATTAAGTACAATCTGATATTGGCGACAACAGTCAAGCATCATGCGTAGACTCTCAATATGGTCTCTTACTAGGCCAAACACAGTCCAATCATCAAAGTATACCTCAAGAAATTTATGAATAAAATATTTAAAAGAAGAGACTACTATTCTAGAAAAAATAGCAGGTGCATTCTTGAGTCCAAAGGGCATTACCATATACTGGCAGCATCCCCATTCAATGACGAAGGTTGTTTTGTGGCGATCCTCCTTCGCGATTATGAATTGATGATAGCCCAAAAAACCATCAGTAAATGAATACATCTCTTGTCCTCCAACACTTTCATGCACTTCATCCGTAAATGGTGTTGGGAATGGATCGTGCAAGCATGCGTCGTTCAGCTTCCTTAAGTCGAAATAGATCCTGACTTCACCTATTGTCTTCTAATCCTGGATCACTATAGGTCCTATTCACTCTGACTCTTTAACAGGTTCAATAATCCCAGCATCGAGCATGCGGTGCAGTTCTGCTCTTACCCTTTCTTTGTACTTGTGGTTCATCCTATATGGTCACTGCTTACTAGGTTTAGTATCTGGTCGCAGGGGTATTTTCATCTCCCCTAAGTCTCCCACTATTCCCTTCATTTCTGAGAAGATGGTAGGGAATAGGTATTGATATTCATGCAGTAAATCAATGAGTTTCACAATGGTCTCTTCATCCAATAATATCCTATATTGGCGAACTTTGGGTTGTCTGATGACCCAATGTTTGTTAGATTCTGATATGTTTATGTTAGTCGTATCATCATCTGGGTCTCCAGCTAGATTGTAGCAAGCCATCCATTGTTGAATGGTTGCACTGCATTGATGAGAGTTAGCCTCGTCAACAGCGATCTCAGTAAATATCTTCTCCTTTATCACCTAAATCGCAACATCAACTATAGGGTGCTCATCAGAAAATTCAAATGTATGTGCAAACTGCTTAGTGAGCCCTTCCCACTCTTAGGTTCCTTATCGCAATTCCATAGATGCATACCAGGTTCTAGGTGTCATTTCCAGTGTATGTATGAAATGATGTACCCACTCCTGCCTCGGGTATTCTGCAAATATGATGCGACAATTATTAAGATGTTCCATAGGTTTTCTAACCCTGAATACTTATGGTTTATTAGGGTGACCTCTTCTTTGAATCTGACTTCCATCAATCTTCTACACTGTGGCCAGTTTTTTATAGACTTCTTATGTGCACCCCATCATCTAATAGGCATAGCTTTTAGTGCATGATCTTGCACAGACAAGAACTGCGACTCCATTACAAGTCCTTCAAACTCATTTAAGAAGGTCACAAGGTTAGGTAAACCCTCATAGGTGGGTAGCTCACGCAACTCATTCTCCACCCATCGCATGCACCTGGTAACTCTTGCGCACCTCCTCATAGAGACTTCATGTAGTATGCTTTTATAATTCTCCAAAGCTTCCCCTGAGTTAGATGTGCAAGAACTAGCACTCTTCCAGCTCAGGTTTCCATCTACTGTCGGATTGATGTAGTCTTCTTGTAATGCAGTAACATTGTATATTTGGTTGAGGCATTCAGCCTGTCCATCATTATATATAGGCTCAGCGTATCTCTGTCATTCTAAAGGATCAATGGGAGACACCACTCTGATCTCATTATCCTTGAATGAGAGCATCCTCTTCTTGAAGTTTATAATAGTTTGGTTGTCTATAGCCCAATCTATGCCCAATAATGCGGGATATGGGTTTGTGTCATCAACAATATTAATGAATTCAAAGTCAACAAATGTGTGTAATCCTTCAATGTCAACAAATGGGTAGGACCTCCAATGCTTCATTGCTAACTCCAATGCTTATGTCTGTGATTCAATATTTTGTTTCATTAATGGCCCTTTTATGTGTGGTATTAATGTAGCAATAAACCATTTTTTATGTTGTACATCTGACATTTGGAAACTTACCTTGGCCATCAATATTTTAAACCGCTGGTCAAAGTCCCATACCGATTCTTCCAATGCTTGCTTTATCTCCTTGATCTCAGTGATGCACTGTGACTCGGACTTCAGTTTTCTAAACTCAGAGATCATTGCAGCTTGGCTCTCATCCAGAGTCTTATATGGTGTTCCTACTGGTGTGGCATAGAAATTCATAAAACAATCTAGCATGTGACCCCTCAGAGGCGTGATCATTTGTGCCTTCTTTATGTCTTCATTATGGACTAATCGAACCATCCAAACAGCTTCGTAGAGGAACCAATGCTGCTCTAGATCTTTTGCACCATTTCCATTGAATTTGGGTAACTGAATGTCTGCCCCATCCATTGAGTTGGATTCAGGGTTCTCTGGTAAAGGATTCAAAGGAGGTATACCTTCTGGTGTAGTGGTCGCAGTACTAGTGTTATCAGTATTAGTAGTCCTCTCTAGGGATGAGACTCTAGATCTCACCTCTGGGGATATTGTTGGTGTGATGTAATTATGTCCCTACCTTGGTGTCTTGAAAGAGTCTTCAGATTCTTCTGGTCCTTCTTAAATCGGGCTATAGTCCTCCTCTTTGTCGCAATACCCTTTGTCTTCATGTGACCGAAGTTCGTGTTCACTCCCCTTGAATAGACTAAAGTTTCATCTCCCTCTTTTGGTTTTTCTTCTTTTCCCTGATCTAAATATCCTTCCACTCCTTTGGACTCCCACTTCTAGTTCAGTTTCTGTACTTCCAGAGATCATCTGAGCTCACCCTCTCCCATTTTCTTAAGAGGTTGTCTAAGACATAGCCTCCTTTACAGGCACGCGACTCAACTACTCAACTGCAAGATACCCTTCTCATAGGTGACCATCTTGATCCATGCACTAATAGATAGTGGATACCTTCTTTGGGGTCCTTGGAAAAAATATCTTTCTACATCACTATATGAAGTTATAATGTCTACCGTGAAATCAGTAATGTATCCTTGCAAGATACTGTCAACCCAAAAATCAACAGCTCTAGAGATATCATTACTTACACTAGTTACCTCATGAACCAACTGATCACTCCATTCGGCGGCTTCTCTTCTTTGGCAATTTTTTTGTCTATTCACCAATCTCGTCAACCACTCGTACAGTACAAGAGGGAATTCTGTGAATAATACCTCGTGAATATCAGAATATATATACTCGTCTGCCCAGTTCTCTGCACTCAGTCATGTTCTTGTGCAAACGCTAGTGTTTTGGAGTCCAACCAATCTTATATATCTTTCTTCGTCGGATGGCACAATATTTACCTTGACTCAAATGATTAAGGGTCCCAAAAATGGAACCATTTGTTGGCTTCTATCACCTTTATGTCTCGACCCACAGTTCAACATCACCACAATACCAACAATAAACCACAATATGTCGGCCCGACAGAGTAACTCCGTCGACAACACCTACGAGGCATGCGAAGTCTCACCTGAGATATCTAATGGGTAACTACCAAAACCATGCTTTCGTATTTGGTGAGGGATTATAGTCCCCTGGCACGTGGCCACGACGCTCGACAAGGGAAACTTAGATGGCTGGATGGTTCCTGCGTGACTGAGAACAACTGTATGTCAGTGCACGTGACACGACCTGGTATTTAACCTTAACAACTAGTGAAACTTGTGCAATGTAGCTGATCCTTTAAACTAACAAGCCACTTGCAACTTATATTTTAACTTAAGGAATTAACCACAACTTTCTTGCGCGTTCGAACAATTCCTTAGCAATTATTCATTCACTAGTTAACAATATGGTATCAGGCATTCAACAATAGCTCATCATCATACAGTAAGAAAATAACAACCATTCATATCAATATGTACAACATCAATCAACCATTTAAATACAAATAATAATGTGGAAACCCATCTGGCAAAAACTACCAAGGTGCTCTTCATCTGGCATGAGAAATGGATATAGCACCTTGCATTCTGCGACTTGCAGATTAACCTTATGATATGTCTTTATGACTTAGACTTATTTCTCTCATGCTCTCTGGTTTATTCTTCTATCTACTCCTACTAATCCACACAGAGCATGGATCGACTCTTCTATCTACCTTCTGCGCACTCAGCTGCAGATTCCTTCTACTCCTAGTGGTTTGCGCACACATCCACAAGATTTGCGGCTCAACATCCTTCTACTACTACTAGACTCTTCTCTGAGTTTTATTCCCTTCTACCCTGCTTCCTTAACAAAACTAGGTAACTTGGTGAATGATCAACCAACAAAATGACAGTAGCAACAACCAATGACAAAATTGACAACCCTTATTTAGAACAATTTCTTCTTATTTATAACTTCTATCAAAACATGCAGGGTCAACTACATACTGCTTATCAGTTACAGTTCATGATCAACCTTTAGAACAAGCTGTCATGGAATGACATAAGGCACTATCAGCCTGACTTACAAATATTCTTCCATATGTGCGTGGTCACATGCTTACATCATTTTTAACCTCCACAATCTTCACCTGTCTTTTTCCAACCGTTATCACCTGTACGCCCGTATGCTTTCCTTTCCTCCGTCGCGCGCATCTTTATTTCTCCTACACTGGTCCCTTTGCTTCCTTCGCGACCTTCCTTCCTTCATGTCGCACACGCAACATTCCTTTGCTTGTGTGTGAACTTATTTCTTGTGCTCCTTTCGTAGCCCAACAATATCCATAAGGAATATTAATAGCACTATGAGTTTCCATGCCCAAACACATAATTTTTACAAAACTAATAAGGAGAGTAGGTAAAATCCTTTAGGCATTCCTTTTGTTTAGGTATTGAACCGAAGTTGGAAGGGGAAAACATTTATTATTACTGTAAGTTATTATCCAATGGAAATATTGCTATTTACCCTAATTGAAGGAGTTAGTTTGATCCCAAAGAAAACACGATAGTATGAATGTTGCTTTATATGAGGCAATGAATAGGTGTATTTTAATGGATTGCCAACAATAAGGTTTTGTGTGAGGAATTCATGTGTGAAATCCATTAATGAAGGAATGGGATATCATGGATTTCAATTCATAATCGATATCCTATGGAATCCTATCTCATTCCCTTTGATTCCGACATATGAATGAATCCATAATACAATTCATGGCCTAGTAATGACAACCAAGTAATTTGCACAAAAGTTTGTTGTTTGTATCCATTTTATGAAGACGGTTATTTTTGTAGATCTCTTAGGCTTAAAGTATTCAATTTATTGTAATTTTCAAATACCTACATGAATCTTTGGCAATATCATGATAGTTACATCAAGCATTGATGATGTTCTTCAAAGATAGATATTACACCCTTGGTCTAATGTGACCTAGATCTACTATCTTAGGGAATGGTGCAACCTTTGATTTTTCTGTTGTAATTCAAATATTTCCATATAGTTGTAATTATTATAGTTTAGTTTAAAGGTTTCATTCATATATTTTAAAGTTGCATCTAGTTCAATAAAATATAGTTTAAAGGTTTCATTCATATCTTCCTTGGATAATGTTGTAATTTGTTATTTTGGATTATTATGTTCGTTACTTATGCATGCTTTTGAGATTGTGGTTTTATTATGACCCTATATTCAAATTTGATTTGTTAGTTTCTGGTGATGATGGAAGGGTACACTTCCATTCCAGGTAGTTGAAATTTGATGTTGTCTCCTTTTGTTAGTTGCAATATTGATCAAATATGTATGCATCATTCAAATTTTCTTTATGTTTTTCAATTTCATGACTCTTATAATTCCTATTGATGATATGATGATCATCCATGCTTTGTGGGATTAACTAGGATAGAGTCCTCCAGCTCAAATTGTTATTGAATTTATGGGTCCTAATTATGCTACTATCCAAAGCATGTTCTTGACTAGATCTGTATTTGATTCACTGAGTTCGCTTTAAGCATGAAAAATGCTAAAATACTTGAAACCAAAGCGAAAAATATTTAAATAAAAACATTATAAAAAAAATACTTTTATCTTCATGTTGGTTCATAGAGATAAATTACTACACTTGGGGAAGTATAAGTCGTTTTGAACAAACGAGGGGTGTTTTTAGTTGGAATTAATGGTCTGAACACATTGCAACTATTCAATCAGCCTTGAAATGCTTAAAATATGTAGAAAACAAATTTTGTGTTACCTACAATGACACAAGATCATGATTTCCATTAACAATGACTTTATCTCCATAAGAGAGGTATATCCGCATAGGTCAAACAAACAAACAAATTGAAAAAAAAAACACTTTACAATGCAAATATTACACAAAAGTTTGAAGATAATCCAACCCTTTTGTCATATCCATGACAATCTGTAGCCTATAGTTCCAAGTTAGAACTCAAATCCCCAACACATGACCTTGCGCCATGGATCCAGTTTCTGAGCTACCCATTTTCCACGAACTCAAAGATGAGATACAAGCATTGGTTTAAAAAATTAATTTTTAAGCATGAACTTTAAGATCCAATAAAAGTAAAAATTCCTCACTTAGTGTTCTCAAGAACTTTAAGGTCTATGGGGAATTTAATATGACAGATAAAGCATTGTGACAATCATTAAACTTATCCTTAACCCTCCCCTTAACTGATGCCTTGTCTAATATTCACAACTCAGGAACAATATCATATCTATAACACTGGGTAGATTACCAATAATAGCCGTTATAAAGGAAAACATCTGAACCTAAGCATCATGTTTGATAGAGGTCCCAATTCATAGTAAAATCCACTTAGAAGTCCACAGACAAACCAAAAAGTATACCAGCCTAGAACATGGTATCATGGACAGCGAAAGAAATAAGAGATAAGCATTACAGAAAAATAAGAAAACAATGGGAAAACAACAAACTTAAAAGCACTTTATCCATTTGAGGACTAAGCCAAGGGAAAAAAATCATGTCATTCATTAAAAAAACACTACCAATTCCCATGAAGTTAAAGAAGAGAAGTAATGTGCATACCTTGGAAGCTTCAACTCATTTGTTATCTATGACTTTAAGATGGGGGCGCAGTTTGACATGATTAAATATCATCTCTTCTTTTGTCTGCAAGAAGTATATTATATACTCGTGATTGTTAAAAACATTTGTGACCACACCCATAATTATCATAAGCATCAACTTCCTTAGAAACAATTCATACTGTCCCTAGTCCAATGGTCACAAACACTAAAAGGTAAAATGCAACATGCATAATATATATCAATCAACATTACCATTATACACTATGTCAAAATAGTAAAGTGCATCATAAACTTTCATCCTTTTAATACTTAGGTCAAGTTCTTCATGAAGAAAGGTACCTCAAAAGTTGAAATTAAGCATTGAAGTAAACACAATAATGGCTAAAAATCAGTTCTAAACTTTCTTCGAATTTGGTTTAAATTAGGATCACATATTTTTTAATTCCACAGAATTCAATATCACCATGACGAAGAGATGGTGTAAACACATTTCTTAAGCATGCACTGATCTATTTGAAAATGGATATCCACTTCATGTCATGTCATATTTACATGTACAAACTCTATCTCAAAGGAATTTCATTGTTAAATAATGATAAGAAGAAAGTATTTCCTTCGCAGAGTTTACTCTTCTTAGAAAATCAGTTGTAGTTGGAAATTCCTGTATAAATTTTGACAGAGTCATTAGAGGAAATTTGGGGTCTAAAATGGGCCTTATAAGAAAACGTGCCAAAATAAGTTTTTGTGAGTTGGAATTCAAGAACCAATAGAATTTCAATAAAATAAGTCAACCATAATGGTTGAATTGACATATTTGTCATTAAAAAAAACTACTTTTTTTTGTTCGTATTTTCGACATATCTCATTGTGTTTTTACTCAAATTTCGATCGAGAGAGCTCGTTGGATGCGGAATTTGATTCCGCATCCAACGAGTACCCAGAATGCATACTTTTGACGGACCTCGCTACCCCCAAAAAAAGAAATACCTGAAAAAATGTGATGATGATGTCATCATCACATTTTTTCAGGTATTTCTTGTTTTTGGGGTAGCAGGGTCCATCAAAAGTATGCAGTATGGGTACTCGTTGGATGCAGAATCAAATTCCGCATCCAACGAGCTCTCCTGATCGAAATTTGAGTAAAAACACAGGGAGAAATGTCAAAAATACGAACACAAAAGTAGTTTTTTTCTTTCTTCCTCCAAAATTAGTCAATATTATTTTATTATTTTAACTATTATTTTATTATTTTAACTAGTATTTTATTATTTTCCTTATGAGGCCCATTTTAGACCCCAAAATTCCTCTAATGTCTGTGCTTGCTATTGGGAAAATGAAGTAGAAGCGAACTTGCATAGGTGTATTAACTTTTGAAATTAACATGGAGGAGAGGGGTGTCTGACTTGTGCATGCATCACAACAATAAATAGGATATATGGTAGCCTAGGAATCTCCTTTTCATCACAATAATAACTTGGATATATGGCATCCTTGTTATCATAAACATTGGGCAAATTTTTGGCATTTACTAAGGGTCATTCTCAAACTTATATTATGCAGCATTAGGTGGATTCTTGAAATTCATATCTCAAAAAACAATTCTCGACATAATAAAAACCCTAAAACATGAATTCCGGACAGTCCTAAGTCATGTTTGGACAATTTTGAATCCATTTGGGCATTGAATCGAAGTTCTAGGAAATCCTTTGGGCATAAACAAACCTAGAAAAGGCAGATATGGGCATAATCTCAGCCCTACACAGTGGTAATGTTCAACAGTTACAACCCTTAAAGGAGAAGTACAAGGACTATTACATATCATGATACGAGGGTTTCATAGCTTATGGTCATCACTAAAAAAAACTCTAGAATACTTATGGTTTTCTTTCTTAGTGAATATGGTGTCGATCCAACCTAATGCAAAGGGTTTTTAATTCTAATTTTTGTCTGAGTATGACATAGTGCACATTGTTGGTAAGTGCCCTAGTTTATGGACGAATCTTGTCTCTTTATGAATCCATAGCAACTTGGATTTAGTCAACCTATAGATTCATTAACAAAGATTTTATTTGGGTAGGAATTCCAATCTTTTGTTTGAATATTGGAATGGGATACCCTTACCACAATTGGTAACAATCTAGGAAATTTTATTATTATGGACCTAGAAACAATAAGGAAGTATACTACATCTGTAGATTGAATTTGCATTTACTTAGATTTAAGTGAAGGTATCCTTCGAACAATTGTGTTGGAGTGCCAAAATCATAGTTTGACGTAACTTTTGGACTATAAAACCAGGGTGTTTTTTTTCAAAATTTGCTTTCAGTGTGAGCTCATGGAGATTCCATGTTCAAAGACAAAAGTCTCCCAAGTCAAAAAGTGGTCAAATAGTAACCCACATGGTAGAAGGAATATGTCCTTGGATATTTAGTAAATGACTCCACCCCATCCCTTAAGGTGGGAACTGTGGACAATGATACAAATGCCTAAAGAGACCAATATGCTACTATGAGTGTCCATGTTAACTTATTAACTAAAAGGATAAAGGGGAGTTATAATTGGACGATTCAAATTAATAAAGCGGATCAATATATTTCATCAAACTAGAAAATGCATTTTAATTAGTATTATTAGAAATCCAACATTTCCCAATCAACATATTAGCTCGACTACAATTTGAAAAAAACCTAGATCATAGTTAATAATGGAAGGATGAGAGACTTTTTTGAGCACAAAAACGGTAAGATTGAATTAACAAAATCATCTACCAAGTAGAGTCTATAAGTTTTTACATGTTGAAATCATCTGCTGATTTATACAAAAATATTTCAGAGCATCTAGAAGGAAATTAGAGTCATTTATTGTCTTACTATAACAGAGAATTTTATTGGCCAATATTTGATAAAATATTCGTAAATGATTAGAAAGATTTTGCAAAAAATATGTAATACTTGCTAGATTGAGTATTGGTCACCTTTCGAGGATTGTTGGATTTTGAAATTTCCATGATTCCTTGAGAATATGAATCTAAGAAGAAGTGATTAGATACATCAACAGTATTGGTTGTATCTTCATAACAACAATAGATTCCCCAATACAAAACCTTTTGTAGCAACAATTTGGCGTCATTTGAAGGTTCTAGAGATAAAGTATGTTGCGGGTGTCCTGAAATGACCCTATTGTGGTGTTGTAATAGATGTGGGAAGACTTGGAGAAGGATGTGAGAACAAACCTATTACAAAATAAAACCAATGCATAGATCTAGAAGAAGTTGAGGATGGTGATAAATGGAGTGATAAAAAATGGAAGCAAATGAGAGTAGGATTTTTGTGTTACTGGTGAAAAAATAAGGAATTAGTTGATATCCATAATATTCCATTTTAATTTTGACATGGTACTTTATAAATGAGGTGGGCCAACATTTCGTAATTCCTATTCACATTCTATTTTTCTGACCATCCTTTTTGAAGTCACTGTTTTGGAACTTATTGTGGTCAAATTGATGACTCAAATTAGATTCCAAGATCATGAGGGAACAGGTAATGAATTTATTTTCATTTTATCCATTTCATTTATATATTAGGGGGCTATACAACCCTTATGATACCCATTAGGTTTTCCATTAAATTGCAAGACTGTCAACCGAATATTTGCACAAATATTTGTGGCTATTCAACCCACATTTGCACAACTCATAGGATACGAAAAGTATGATCATGTAACATTATTGTAAATATGTCTAGTGAGCTAGCATCCACAAAGTGTGAAATCTTTCTTCTCAATTGGTTTTGCAACTATGTAGCATGACTGTTTGGTGGGTAGTTGTGTAATGCATGTCTTGCCTATGGTTTGGTAATGAAACTTTGATGTGTGCCTATGTGATAGGAAACTATTTAGCGCATGGATTGATTTCATTTTAGCCACACAAATATGGTATTTTGTACAACATGCAAGTAAATTTCATGATTATTTTTTGAAATAATGTACAACCTACATGATAATTTGATTTATGCCCACACACCCCACTCCTTTTTTTAGTATTTTTGTTTGTGTGGAAAGCCTATTTCTAGGATAGTAATGTCGATCTCTTGGCATGAGTGAGATTGTGTCAATATTTTGGAGTACAAACAAACTAACCGCATTACACATGATGAGCTCACCTCCTCTGGATTACTCAAATACTTATTACACTTTGTTAGTGCCATAAATTGTTCTCAGACTACAAAAGAGCAAGCCAACACAATCTCAATAAACACAATTAAGTAAAAAAGGTATTTTAGGGTTTTGGTTGTACAGTTTGTAAACAAGAGGGCAGAAACTCCACAAAGCTAAAGTAAACACTGAATCATGAACATTTGAAGGACTGAGATGCATAACATATAAAACATAAACCAACACAATAATCACAGCACTGAATTCCACCCACAATTAACAAGCATTTCATGCATAATAACCTTAAACAAGAAATGAGTATATCAACTGAGTGATTTAAACAAATTAGAAATGAAACCAACAATAGGCTAAATAGGGCTTATAGTTGCATATATTTCATAATCGGTCATTCAAAAATACATAAGAAATTTTACACTTAGCTTCATAAACCACAGCTTGATAGCCTCCCCTTGCAACAAAAATCGAACCTCTAGTCCTTCCCCAGACTTACATTTATCTTGTTCTTTCAAAAACAGTTACATAACTTAACAAAACTACCTTTAGGTCATCTATCGAATTGTTTAATAAGACTATCATTATACAAAAATGAAATAAATTTTCACAAACTAACTAATAACTACTATTCTTGAAATACTTTTACAAGTCCTTTGTTTCCTCTGCTAAAAGATCAATTCCTTCTAAAGCTTGAGTCTTCCTTCTTGCTTTCTCATGATCTGCTTCCAAATCTTAAACTATTTTTGTCAACTCCTCATTCTGCTGTGTCAGCTCTTGAATAGTTTGTTTTAGTTCTGTAAACAGGCTCTTTGTCTATCTCTTTATTTTTAAAGCCTCTTTATTAGAAACTGAAATTAATTCCTGATAGTGACTATTTACTTCTTCCAAATCTTCTCTCAGTCTTCTATTTGTAGTCACTAATCCCCCATTGGTCTCATGCATGTACTCAATTTGATCTTTTTATTGTTTGATACTCCTCTGCAAATTTTCATTTTCAGAATCAATGCACTTTCCTTCTGATACTGGATGCATTCCTTCTGGAATCCAAGGGATTTTCAGCTTCTTAAAAGTTTCTTCATCTTCTTCCATATGCTCTGTCAAGGTCACAGGGATTTCTGAATATTCTTTGGCTTTAATACTGCATTGAGCTGATTGCTCAGCAACCTCTCCTTTCTCTACACAAGAGCTCTTTAAATCATTTTGATGCTGGTATAAAATCATCTTTTTTCGAACCTCCTTGAATATTTCTGAGATCTTGGTTTCAGTGAAAACTGGTTTATTTTCTAAAACTATTTGATTTTTCCCCTTCATAACCTTTTTATTTTGATATTCATTATCTTCTAACACTTCCTGAGATGAAGAGTCTTCAATTACTATAATCGTCTTTTCAACTAATTTAGGGTTTAACAGCTTCTTCATATTTAATATGAGTTTGTTCTTTGTCCTATTCTTGGGCCTCGTTCGAATTTCTCCTAACATTTTTAAAACTTTCCCTTGATGTGTAATAGAAGATAGTTCGACAACTTTCATTTTCCTCCTTCGTGACATTGTCTCTTCTTCAGAATGTGTATGTATATCCTGTTTGGTGTGAACCCTAGCTTCATCATATAATGACCTTTCTTCTTCTTCATAGAGTACTGTAATAGGAACTTGTTCCTACTCTTTCACATCTTCCTTTACACCTTGGTTCAATCCTTCAGGAAAAGAATCTTCTACAGGCTCCATTTCCTTCACTTTTGACTTTAAAACTTTGTTTTCCTCAATATTGATTTGCTGTTCAATTTCAATATTTTCATCTTCTTGGTTCATAGATTTTCTTGGTTCACTATGTTCTTCATTCTTGACTGTGACTCTATTTTTAAGCTTCTTGACCAAATCTTGACCTTTATTCAATTGTCTCTTCTGAGACTACTCTTCCTTCTCTACTTGAAAACCAAACCAAAATAGGAAATAATACCATGTTTTCTCCCTTTTTTGAAGTACAGTGCTTATGACTAGTTTTATAAGCCCATGGTGAAACACAGATTATTTGGTGTGATCCTGATGCTCCTTCACCCTGCCAGACATCTTTTGTAAACTTTTCAAGAAGAATAATGGGAGATTCGTTTTGGCTTCATGGCTGAGATGTTGCGAAAACCTAAAATGATACTTAAAAACAAAAGCAAATATCCTTTCACAAGTGATATAACTTTGCAAGATTTTAATTGGCTCTATCCATTCTGGTTTAAATTTATAAATAGGTACTCCCTTTCCCCAATCTGCTACTACATCTGGAAGTAAGTATTTATGTGCATTAAAGGTGAAAGGATCTTTTTTAACCAATATTCGCCTTCATCTGGGATCCCTGTAGCTTCTGCTAACAATTGTCTGGTCAATTCAAACTTCAAAGTATCAAAAGTAACAACATCTTTATCCAAACCCTAAGCCAATTTATAAGAGACATCTGTGTGATACCTGTTGATTCTTTCAAAAAAAATTAACCATCCTGCCTCTAAAAACAATTTTGCACGGTCTGGAAAAGTCTAAACCCAGGTCATGTCTGAAGGTTCATCTCTATTGGTTTTACCACTTCTTTTCATTTTGAATGACTGTCAATTTGCTTCTTTCAGTAAAGCAAATTCTAAATCTATTCAAATCTTGAAAATTTGACAGACAATGCTATATTGGGAAACCAAAACCCCAAACTGGACTCTATCGCTTAAACTAATAAATGCCTTAATTCCATTGACAGAGAATTCGACATTAAGTATGAATTAGGTTTACATACTAATAATCTTCATTCAATTCCATCATTAATCCTTTGCTTAGTAAAAACCCAAATACATGGACTTTGATATCAATTCACAACCTACCTATCAAAGTGATGAATCCAGGTGCTAGAATTGTGCTTTCTTGACTGTTAAGTGTCCAATTTCATTCCTCAATCTTCTCTGACCACTATGATAACTCCAAACGATCGCCCCTCAAAGCCCTAAATTTCCGACCTGCTTCAATATTTGATTACACACTGCTAACACTTCGCCACAAACTCATCTAAGCTTCGTGCACTTCAAGGGATGCGAAATTCAAGGAAATTTGTCTCATTGTGTTTAATCATCATTATTACATCACTCTGCAACAGACCACCGCAACTCACCCTCATGATGATTTGCTTGAAGAATTAACACCTGTCACAATGATCATTCTGGAGGAAACATGTATCAAATCCATTAACCAAGTATGAATGACTTCTCATGTGTGAGAATTTCTAAAACTTTGAACCAAAAATCATGATTTTCGAACTGCGCGATTTTCTTGTAGCGCGTGTGTGAGACGTTTTTAGGCTTGTGCTACAAGAAAGCATGTTTTACTGATTTTCAATAATACAACTTATGTCAATGGTTTAACCTTGGTTAAATGACCTTGATCAAGACTTTATGCTATTTTTTAGGACCTTTTAATTCATATAAACATTATATAAGCCCCTTAACTATGAATTCTAATAAATCAAACCAAAATTGGAAAAATAAAACTATGAAATCTCTTAAATATAAACATGAAAATTAAAGGAAAAGATTAAAACTAACCTAAAAACTAAATATTTAAAAAGAAATGAACCAAACCAAGCTTTAAATCACAATTAAATGCAATGAAAATGAGAAGCAAAATATTTATGGGTCTCTCTTTTCAATTTCATCATAATATTTATCACAAATTAGAGCATCTTCATAATGGTTTTGAACACCAGATTTATCATAATCATGAATATAAGAAACTTTTGATATAACGTTAAAAATGTGAATAGTCGAGCTTTCATCGATTTTAGTATCAAAACAAAAAGGAATAGAATATAATTCATCACAGAATTCTTGTCTTGGAACCCTAATCTCTTCATCATAACGAGGAGCATTCTGGGAAATTTCGAATGATGATGTTGAAGGTTCCTATTTTTCTTCAATAGAAATTCGATCTTTAACACAACAATGATTTCCAACATTTTGTTGAACAAGAGATTGATCTTCAACGGGATTAGCATTCAAATGATTATTAAGACTGTTGAAATCATTATGAGAATATTCCAAACTATCTCTGCTAATCTCATCACTAGAATAATCTTCAACCTGACCTAAAACAACAACTTGATTATCATAATGATCATGGAATTCTTCCTTAACAGTAGTATCTAAAAATGTTACCTCTTCATCTTCAACAAATTCTGAAACTACAACTTCTTCATGATATGTTTTGAATCCTCGATTATACTTATCATCATTATTTTTTGAATCGGAAATTGTATTATAAAAATCAGCCTGCTCACAACAATCTTTTAAAAAAAATTCAGCTGAGAACACATACTTACAATGTTTCCAAAAACATGTGTGGAATTCTTTCAATGAGGAAATGCTAGCAGCGGGAAAAGAAAAATATCATTCTCGTGCATCTTGCTTGAGTGAATACATGAACATATTCATGAGCACATCTTCATGTTGTATATTTAACTGAAACATATATTGATGAAATTTGATGAGGTGATCTGAAGGATTATCCTCTTTGCTTTCTCTAAAACATGGAAGACAATCTCCCCAAACATCCATAGTAGGTACTGGATTTGGAAAATTTGGAACATCAGAAAAACTGAAAGGTGAAAACCTTTGAGCCAGAATAGCTTCCATGGTCTTCAGCCTCTGCATCTTGAATTAGTGGAGTGGCCAATCGATTTGTCAAGATAGATTTTGCTTTCCCTCCTCAGAAAGTGGAAAGGGTGACAGTAGGTCAAATTAATAAGGGCTGCATAAAGCTGGGGATGACTGTGATCTCCTAATTTTCCTAGCTTCTTTCAGAATTTGCTCTGGGTCTGAGACACCCAAGTGTAAAGGTGAACTAGGTCTACTTCTTGTTCCAAATCCTTTAGTAGACACTATGAAATATTTGGTGAAATGTAGTCTTTTAAAATTTGTTGGTTTAAGTCCACCTCCCAAAACCAGTTAAATGATGAGTAACCAAGGGAAAGTAGGCTTTCATCTTCGTCCTTGGAAACAGTGCCAAATATGTTAGTGCCAGAAATTGTTCTCAGACTACAAAAGAACAATCCAACACAATCTTAATAAACACAATTAAGTAAAAAAGGTATTTTAGGGTTTTGTTTGTACAGTTTGTAAACAAGAGGGAAGAAACTCCACAAAGCTAAAGCAAACATTGAATCATGAACATTTGAAGGATTGAGATGCATAACATATAAAACATAAACCAACAAAATAATCACAGCACTGAATTCCACCCACAATTAACAAGCATTTCATGCATAATAAACTTAAACAAGAAATGAGTATATCAACTAAGTGATTTAAACAAATCAGAAATGAAACCAGAAAATAGGCTAAATAGGGCTTATAGTTGCATATATTTCATAATCAGTCATTCAAAAATACATAAGAGCTTTTACACTCAGCTTCATAAACCACAGCTTGATAGCCTCCCCTTGCAACAAAAATCGAACACCTGGTCCTTTCCCAGACTTACATTTATCTTGTTCTTTCAAAAACAGTTACATAACTGAACAAAACTACCTTTAGGTCATCTATCGAATTGTTTAATAAGACTATCATTATACAAAAATGAAATAACTTTTCACAAACTAACTAATAACTACTATTCTTAAAGTACTTTTACAGGTCCTTTTCTTCCTCTGCTAAAAGAGCAATTCCTTCTAAAGCTTGAGTCTTCCTTCTTGCTTTATGGTGATCTGCTTCCAAATATTCAACTCTTTTTGTCAACTCCTCATTATATTGTGTCATCTCTTGAATAGTTTGTTTTAGTTATGTAAACAAGCTCTCTGTCTGTCTCTTTCTTTTTAAAGCCTCTTTAGAAACTAAAATTAATTCCTAATAGTGACTATTTACTTCTTCCAAATCTTCTCTCAGACTTCTATTTGCAGTCACTAATCCCTCATTGGTCTCATGCATGTACTCAATTTGATGTTTTTAATGTTTGATACTCCTCCGCAAATTTTCATTTTCAGAATCAATGCACTTTCCTTCTGATACTGGATGCATTCCTTCTAGCATCCAAGGGATTTCTAGCTTCTTAAAAATTTCGTCATCTTCTTCCATATGCTCTGTCAAGGTCACAGGGATTTCTAAATACTCTTTGGCTTTAATACTGCATTGAGATGATTGCTCAGCAACTTCTCCTTTCTCTACACAAGATCTCTTTAAATCATTTTGATGCTGGTCTAAAATCATGTTTTTTTTAACCTCCTTAAATATTTCTAAGATCTTGGTTTCAGTGAAAACTGGTTTATTTTATGAAACTATTTGCTTTTTACCCTTCATAACCTTTTTATTTTGATCTTCATTATCTTCTAACTCTTCCTGAGATGAAGAGTCTTCAATAACTGTAATCTTCTTTTCAGCTAGTTTAGGGTTTAACAACTTCTTCATATTTAATATGAGTTTGTTCTTTGGCCTAGTCTTGGGCCTCCAAGCTGTTCCAATTTCTCCTAACATTTTTAAAACTTTCCCTTGATGTGTAATAGAAGCTAGTTTGACAACTTTCATTTTCCTGCTTCGTGACATTGTCTCTTCTTCAGAATGTGTATGTATATCCTATTTGGTATGAACCCTAGCTTCATCAGATAATGACCTTTCCTCTTCTTCACAGAGTACTGTAATAGGAACTTGTTCCTGCTCTTTCACATCTTCCTTTACACCTTGGTTCAATCCTTCAGGAAAAGCATCTTCTACAGGATCCATTTCCTTCACTTCTAACTTTGAAACTTTGTTTTCCTCAATATTGATTTGTTGTTCAATTTCAATATTTTCATCTTCTTGGTTCATAGATTTTCCTACTTCACTATGTTCTTCATTCTTGACTGTGACTCTCTTTTTAAGCTTCTTGACTAGATTCTGACCTTTATTCAATTGTCTCTTCTAAGATTGCTCTTCCTTCTCTATTTGAAAACCAGACCAAAATAGGAAATAATCCCATGTTTTCTCCCTTTTTTGAAGTACAGTGCTTATGATTAGTTTTATAAGCCCATGATGAAACACAGATTGTTTGGTGTGATCCTGATGCTCCTTCACCCTGCTAGAAAACTTTTGTAAACTTTTCAAAAAGAAGAATGGGAGATTCATTTTGGCTTCATGGCTGAGATGTTGCAAAAACCTAAAATGATACTTAAAAACAAAAGCAAATCTCTCTTCACAAGTGATATAACTTTGCAGGATTTTAACTGGCTCTATCTATTCTGGTTTAAATTTATGAATAGGTACTCCCTTTCCCCAATCTGCTACTACATCTGGAAGTAAGTATTTCTGTGCATTAAAGGTGAAAGGCTCTTTTTTAAACCAGTATTCTCCTTCATCTGGGATCCCTGTAGCTTCTGCTAACAATTCTCTTGTCAATTCAAACTTCAAAGTATCAAAAGTAACAACATCTTTATCCAAACCCTGAGCAAATTTATAAGAGACTTCTTTGTGACACCCTTTGATTCTTTCAAAAAAACTTAATCATCCTGCCTCTAAAAATAGTTTTGCACAGTCTGGAAAATTTTGAACCCAGGTCATGTCTAAAGGTTCATCTCTAATGGTTTTACCACTTCTTTTCATTTTGAATGGCTGTCAAATTGCCTCTTTCAGTAAAACAAACTCTAAATCTATTCAAATCTTGACAATTTGATAGGCAATGCTATATTGGGAAACCAAAACCCCAAACTAGACTCTATCGCTTAAACTAATAAATTCCTTAATTCCATTGACAGAGAATTCGACATTAAGTATGAATTAGGTTTACATACTAATAATCTTCATTCAATTCTATCATTAATCCTTTGCTTAGTAAAAACCCAAATACATGGACTTTGATATCAATTCGTAGCCTACATGTCAAAGTGATGAATCCAGGTGCTATAATCATGCTTTCTTGATTGTTAGGTGTCCAATTTCATTCCTCAATCTTCTCTGACCACTACGATAACTCCAAACGATCGCCCCTCAAATCCCTAAATTTTTGACCTGCTTCAATATTTGATTATACACTGCTAACACTTCGCCATGAACTCATTTGATCTTCGTGCACTTCAGGGAATACGAAATTCAAGGTGAATTTGTCTCATTGTGTTTAATCATCATTATTCCATCACTCTGCAACAGACCACCACAAATCGCCCTCATGATGATTTTCTTGATGAATTAACACCTATCAAAATGATCATTCTGGAGGAAACATGTATCAAATCCATTAACCAAGTATGAACAACCTCTCATGTGTGAGAATTTCTAAAAATTTGAACCAAAAATCATGATTTTCGAACTGCATGATTTTCTTGTAGCACATGTGTGAGAATTTTTCAGGCTTGCACTACAAGAAAGCCTGTTTTACTGATTTTCAATAATACAACTTATGTCAATGGTTTAACCTTGGTTAAATGACCTTGATCAAGACTTTATGCTATTTTTTAGGACCTTTTAATTCATATAAACATTCTATAAACCCCTTAACTATGAATTCTAATAAATCAAACCAAAATTGGAAAAATAAAACTATGAAATCTCTTAAATATAAACATGAAAATTAAAGGAAAAGAGTAAAACTAACCTAAAAACTAAATATTTAAAAAGAAATGAACCAAACCAAGCTTTAAATCACAACTAAATGCAATAAAAATGAGAAGCAAAAACAATCTATAACACACTTCAAAGGGTCAAAGATCATCCATTATTTACATGAAAAGTAGGGTTTTTAGGCAAGTTTGGTTGTATTTGTGTATAAACCCCGGCTTGAAACTTCAACAGCAGCCTATGGAGGTGCCAAAAAAAATATCACTCAATTTTGAGGTCATAGTAGCATCAAATCATCTCTTCTTGGAGGTTTAGGGACTCTAGTTCTGAAAATAAACCTTGTTAAGAAATCTAGGCAATTTTGAAGTTCATGGTAATATCAAAATTGTGGAAACTTAGACATGTAGCATCCTTAAAACAATCCTGTAGCAATGCATTAAAAATTAAAGACAGAGTTTGATGGTATTTTTCATATATTATTTCATGTAGGATCTAAAAGATTAAAATTGCAATGATTTATTAGTATTGGTATCTTGAAGTTTGAGTTCTTTTGTGGAAACCTATAGATAAATATAAGATAAGATAATAATATTAATTTCTGACAAACGTCACAAAAGTAGGTCAATGGGACTGAGAGGTGAAAAGTGAATACAAGAACAAAGAAAGGAATTGTCACAGGAAACACTCTCTCTCATTGGGATGGGATTGGGATTTCCACTGTAAATTGGTAAAGGAAATGCTATTTAGGAAATGTGCATGGTTCAAGTCTCTTACCCCATGTTAAATTAGTTCCGTGCTACATCCAAAATGGATCTACTTAGTTACCATATTGATTTATGGATGCTCTAGAATGGCAAATATGGAATTTGGGACTTTTAGGGTCCACTTTGGATAAAATCCTAAAACAATACGTTAACTAACCAAATACAATAAGAAAATATATTTTGAACAGTAAAGACACATTTCTATGAGACTACAGTCCCATCCTAATCAATTTTATTTTGTTCCATTAATCAATATAATTGATTGTAGTATACTTTCAAGCTTCAGCATGATGCTAGACAAAAGGCTTATGACACAACACAAAGGCTTAACTTTTTCTTATCCTTTGATACCTAAAATTCATTTATGGAATAAGACCCACATTTCCTCTTTTAACATTCTAGAATTAATGAAAATACGGGTGAAATCATGAACCTCGGTGTCTATTCCATGAGAATCACTTTCGGAATCCGTATTTAAAACACTTTCGGCTGAACTATTTTTTTTCGGACGAACTATTTAACATTTTTGGTCGAACTATTTAACTTTTTCGGCCAAACAATTTAAAAAAAAATTCGGCCAAACTATTCTTTCAGTCGAATGTTAAAACTAACGGTGAACCTCGTTATGCGCAGTTTATAAGGATCATCGAAAAAATAATGTCCAGCAGATTTGTTTTCATTCGAACATTTTTTCGGCCGAAATATTGTTCAGCCGAAAGAAATGTGTAACACCTCAGTTTTGACCCCATTTGCATTAAATATATATGATGTAAATATTGTAATTAATCATGGTGTGGAGCTAAAGTCAAAATCCCCACCATTGATTTATCGTTTTATGTTTCGACGATTAAAATCGACGCCAATGGTATTTTGTGCTAACCGGCACATTATAATTTTGGACATCATGTAAATGTGCAATTTAATTAAATAACCACAACTAGCTATTTCAATGCAACATTAAAAGATATGGGGGCATGATTTCCTAAGGATAAGGGTGGGGGGTATTTAACCTTTGGGACCAATGGGGAAAAGCCAAATGTCAATGAAAGAACCCATCAAACTGTCAACCACCTTTCTTGTCTCATTCAACCAATCATTTAATTCTACCAGAAATTGGTTGAAGTAGTTATTGCATGGGATGGGCAAGGTATGGAAGTCAGAAATTCGAATTTGGGAAAAACCCATTTCTTGGGAAAAACGTTTTTGAATTTTGGGGCAAGTTAACACCCAAAATGCATGCCCATTTGCGCATACATCCAAATCCTTCTTCTCTTCATGCAGTGGAAGATTGGGGGTTGTTTTGCCTTCACATTTTTGGCCTGTGTGTGTGTGTTCACCTTCACGATTTTTGGATCCTAGGCGTTTTTCTCACCATCATTCGTCCACAATTGGAGCTCTCTCTCTAAATGCTGGAAATTCCTGTGTGTGGAAGCCACGTTATTGGGTTTGCTGTGTCTGTTGTCCCTCACGTGGGCAGTCGTTTCTTCCTTTTCCTCAGCATGGGGAATTTTTTTTTGTAATGATTTGTGGTTGGGTCTCTTCCCCCGTGATTTTTGCTGCATTTCCCCATCATCTTCCAAGATGGGATTCGTTTTGGTAATGCTCAGCGGATTGAGGAAGAGACCACGTTCTCTTGGATGTTTTTGAGTTTTATTTTTGGCCACGTTAGGGCCAAAACATCCATGGGATACAAATTGTTGTTAGTGGGTTGTTTCACCCACCTTGGAAATTCATTCTGTTGCCGAACTGTTTTTCCTCAACCCATCATTTTTGTATTTTGTTGTGTATGCATTTGTGCTTTGGTTTGAAGTTGCATTGTGCTGTGTGGAGAATTCCTGTGTTGTCTTGGCTGAGTAAGTACAAGAATCCACCTGTTAGTGGGCTGACTATGTTTAGTTGTGGTTATTGGCTTGACAATAGGTGTTTGGCCTTGCTATGTGTAAGTCTATGTCCCCTAGTTCCCTGTGGAAATCATGCACATCTCGAGGGTGGCAGTGATGCTAAGAGAGTAAGGAGCACAATGGCCTATGGTTGGGTGGAACATTGCAGTGACAAAGCTAGTTGCGGGGAAGCTTCTTCTCAAGATAAGTATTCTTTTATTTAACTTTGCAATTGTATTTTCGTTGTACATTGTCATGAACATGTTATTTCTTGAATATGCTTCCACTATATATTTCGTATCTTATACATCTGTGTATGTTTTTTTAAGTTTCATGCATTTTCAATCGTTGTTAATGGGGCTAGCTTGCTCGAGTTAGATTGTATTATGGTAGCGTCCTCTTCGCCGGTCGGAGGGACAGGGACGTTACAAAATGTTCGATCGAAAACATTTTTTGGCCGAAAAACCTTTCAGCCAAAAAAAATTATATATATTTTTAACGACGCAACTGTTTGCAGTTTTGTCATTTCCATTTTTTTCCTATCTACCTCACGTGTGCCTCGGCTCTACCTCGCCTCACCTGTTAGGCCTCAGCTCTGCCTCTGCCTCGCCTCTCCTTACCTGTTAGGCCTCGGCTCTGCCTTGCCTCACCTGTTAGGCCTTGGCTCTACCTTGCCTCGCCTCGCCTGTTAGGTCTCTCCTCTACCTCGACTGTGTGTTAAGGGCTCGCCTTTGTGTTAGAAGCTCACCTGTGTGGTGCTTCGCAGATTTTTTGCTTCTCCTGTCTGGTGCTTCATGGTGGTGGTTCTTGGTGGTGCTTCACGGTGGTGGTTGGTGTCCATTTGGTGTTGGGGATCACCTATGTTGGGGCTCGCCTATGTGTTAGAGGAGTGTCTGTGATGCCTTGTGGCTTCGTGGTGGTGCTTCACGGCTTCGTGGTGGTGGGTGTGCTTCGTAGCTTGTTGGCGTCCGTCTGTGGGCGTCTGTCTGTGGTGCTTCGCGGTTTCATGGTAAGCTCGCATTTCTTCAAAATTGATTGATACATTCTAGCACTTATGTTTTGTTCAGTTGAAACCTCACACTATAATTTGACACTATGATGATTGATAGGTATATTATTATTATTCTTTATTTTACATCTTTCTCCCAAGTTTTTTTGATTTGCGCATATGCAAACCGACTTATTATTATTATTATTATTATATAATTTAAACTTCAAACTTCACTAGCCTCTAGAAGCATTCACTGAATTTTGAACTGTTACGTGCTTTTAGGTGGCCCTGAAATGTAGAGTAAATTGTTTGTGATGTACAATAAAAAGCCACTTGGATGGATCCGAATAGAGCCAAATGGGAATCAATTTTATTTTTTATTTGCATTAAATTTTCTGTTAAAAAGTAGAAATTAATTTTGTTTTCATTGCTATTAAAATTAGTAAAGAATTTAAAAAATATTAATTAGATAAAATATGAATATAACTTATAATAAGTCTAAAAATTGGAATAGAAAAGATTTAATACATCTATCTTAGCTAAAATTAGTAGATCAGCATGTACCAACAACTTTCAATATGATTTTGTTTTAAACATTTACCAACAGTTAATACTTTTTGCAAATTTATCTTAGGCAAACACACAGAACTACAAATTGGGTTTCGGACAGTTCTGGTGCAAACACACAAAACTACACTGAGCTACAGCTCAACAACAATAAGAGCATAATATTCCTCTATCTGTTAAATCCCTTACTCATACGCAAGACTTAAACCTCTTTATATGCATTCTTTAATTTAAAAGATATTAGGTCAAGCCAGTTTTGGAAAATATCCAGTTAAATATTTAAACAAAAAAAAAATTAAATATATGGTATGTTAGTGTTAATTATTTTATTGAACTATGAGAAGTTATGACATGCAGTTACTGAACTATAATCCCTAATTCACCCCCCTTGCTGCTCCCCAATTAAAATTCTAAAAAGGGATTTTCACATGGGGCCAATTTCACAAGTACCTTTAGTTTGTTGTTTCATTACAACCATACAAAAAACCAAAGCATTCTTTGTTCTGTTTGAAGTAAAACTGCCCTTTCGAGCAAAATTTGTAATCTGCCCTTAGAGCACAAAATTGTAAACTAGAGTCTATAGACTGCCATCTGTGCGCAAATATATACTAGTTTTGATTTCATCTATTATTTATCTTTATGGATATTTAAACCTCTGTAGATGCCAAGCCAAACCTTAAGAATTTCATTAGAACCTATACATAAAAAGAGCTTGAATCTATTACCCCCCTAGGTTGTCAAAAATTCCCACTATATGTTCCTTTACATTTAGTGCGCTTTAGTTTACAAATGAGACATATTTCCATGAAGTTTCTTCGAGGTAGATTATTTGGTTTGTCAAGGATAATTTCCTACCATGACAACTATGAATAATGATATCATGATATTGTGCAGATGCATTCAATATTCTAAGATCTTATCTTTTTCTATTGTTCAATTGTATGTTCTATCAATTTATGTTGGTTATTCATGTTACATAGTAGGCTGTTCCAACAAAGGTGTTCCCTGGAGCACCAACCCATGGGCATAAAACCTTATATGGTGGAGACTTCATCACACCAAAGGGGGTAGATTATTTGGTTTGTCAAGGATAATTTCCTACCATGACAACTATGAATAGTGATATCATGATATTGTGCATATGCTTGGTTCAATATTCTAAGATCTTATATTTTTATATTGTTCAATTGTCTGTTCTATCAATTTATGTTTGTTGTTCATGTTACATAGTAGGTTGTTCCAACAAAGGTGTGCGCCGAAGCACCAACCCATGGGCATAAAAGCCTAGATGGTGGAGACTTCATCACACCAAAGGGGCAGTCAGCAAAGCCACTAAGCCAAGTAATTTTGAGAGTAAAACCAAAGGTGTTGTCCATGTTCAATCCAAGGGGTAAAAATATCTCAAAAATTATATCCATATAATAAATCTCACTTTGGTCTATACAATCAAAACATTTGACCCCTTGCTCTAGCCTTAGCCTTGTAGGAACACTGAAGTAGCTCTAGTGCGTAACACACTCCATATGATTCAAAGTACATCAACAAAAAGGCTCTAAATTCTTTCTTTTTTCCTCACTAGCATTTCCACAAGATGAATAACTTGATGTGGTTTGATCGTATTATGTTTCATACACAATAAGTATATTCATTTTTTTTTTCGTGTCCTCAAAAACTTTCTATGGGCTAAACTACATTAGTTCATTGGTGCTTATTTTGATGTTTATATGAGATATATAGTAGAGATGGTTCGAGACAAGGTGGTCACTCATTCTTCGAGTCGAATATGTACAGAGACATCTGAGACAAGGACGCCTAATACCACACCTACATCTACTGAAAGACCTTCAAATGTTCACTCTCGAAGATGGTCTGAATCATCTAGAGATTATTGCGTATGATATCGAGACACATTAGGTATGTGTTTGAAACTTATGCACATGCAAAATTTATGAGTATGTGTGAATATTGATATTTGTTTCAAGTCTTGTTGATTTTACTAAGTTTCATTAGCATTTTTCTCTGTAGAGACAAGGCGTAATAGATTGTCTCGTGAGAATGGCCAAGCTTTTGTGTCTGGTCGATTGTTTGATTCATCATCTCGTGACTGTTTTCCCTCTTCTGGTCGTTATTTTAGAGAACGGACAATGGACCATCAACATTTTATTGGTAATATGTTACATATATATATAATCTATTTAAATAAATTACTAATTTGCATGTGTATATATATGCTTGTGACTTTATGTACTAAATTATACATGATTACATGTGTAAATGTAGAGGATCGTGGTTCTACTGAGGGTTATTATGATGCATTCAGAGAGGTTGGGGGTGATGATGCATTCATAGAAAATGAGGGTGGAGATGATGAGGATTTTGAAAGGGACCAAGAGCAAGGTCATGCAAATGCTTGGAGAAAGGGTCAAGGTCGGCGAAGGGCTACTACTAAACAAGCACATGGTTGTCAGTCCATGACCATTTATCCTTCAGATATACCCGATGCTCTTCCTTGGGAAAATCAAGAGGTTTCTATCACCCTTGAACAATGTACATCCCACCATAAAAAATTGAGGGATGATCTTGCTATCTTGGAACTCCCAACAAAGAGTCAAAAAATCTTGCAAATACTCTTGGAATATTTAGGCAAGTTTATTGGTGCCTATAGGACTATTGGGCCAACAACATATTGTTTTATTCACTTGATGAGAATGCGTAGGGCTCAGGTGATGGGTTATGACAAGTGGGTTGATGTAGAGAAGAGGGTATCAAAAGAAGATGCCATTTCAATGTTCAATTTTAAAGAACGACCAAATTGGAAGATGTTAAAGGTGTAATATTTCAAGCACCCCGAGATTGCATACCATTTATATGATAGATTATTGGCTTCCTATGGTAGATTTCCATGGAATGATGAAGTGCCACATTATTTTGTGATATTTTTTTATGCGGAGTTTTTTTTAAACATGAAGCCAGATTACACAACTGTGTCCAAATTTTACGGGGTTGGAAAAGGTAGGACGTATGAACGAGATGGAGCCTATCGTGATCCATTGTTGCCTAAGCCTACACCTCATTTGGTGCCTCGGCCACATAAAGTTGTTACATTACAATCATAGATGGAGGCACCCTCTCATATTGGTCTATAGGTCAAAACCATCATAGGAGACAACTTGCCATTTTCTCTAATGGTTGTTGATGTGGGCATGGATCGACATAGAGCATGTGCTCGTTCCCGTGCACATTTTTCTTATAAAACATACAGTGAGGTAGATTCAATGAGCCTTGAAGATGCCAAGGTGTATGCAAAACATTTTCGATATGGATTGTTTGATTTTCTCCATCGCGAGGAAGGAGGGAGGGGGGAGGTATGTGAGAACTTTTATGTTTTCCTCATAATTGTTAGATATTGTTATGTCAGTTTATCGAAATATATAATGAACTCATTTGAATTGCAGTTCACCAAAATCTTGGATGAACGTGATATTATGGTCGACTCTAGTGTTAACCTAGAGCCATTGAAAGAGGTTCATTTGCATAAATATCTATAAATTTATATGTTCTTATTATTGACATGACACATTTTTTCAAGATTGAAATTTTTGTGTTCATAGGTTCTGATCGCATCACTTAGGACCATGGGTATTGGGCCCCTCTCATCATCAATTTTGGGAGACATTCCTAGTGTCTCCCAAGATTTGTAGGTAAATCAACCACCTTTCAAATGTTTTAGTAATGATTAAATGTTTTTTTAATCATTAAAAACAATTGACATTTTATTTAAATTTGAATTAAGTTACATTTAAATTACATGTTTTAAATGTTTAAGTAATGGTATTTTAATTGTAGGTGGGTAAATGTATTGTACAACCTTCCATGGCTGTGGATGTTTTAGTAATGATTAAAAAAAAAATTAATGATTAAAAACAATTGACATTTTATTTAAATTTGAATTAAGTTACATTTAAATTAAATG
>LPNX010239990.1:0-37438 GCA_001517045.1 Pseudotsuga menziesii | reverse complement strand
TCAATGGATAGAGTCTTCTTGTATGGATTTATGTAATAATTAGCATGGGTTTGGTATCTTTGGTTTTTCTCATGACACTCCTCCATATTTCAACATAGCACTCATAAACATTCCACCATATGCCATCTCATTTTTTAAGTGGCTTTGTTTTATTTGATCATTAAACACAAGGGAAAAATATATGTAATCAATAAAGTGCTAGCATGACTGCATTGGTTGCATTGGTTGTATGATTACACCTATCACTTTGATGTTTCTATTCAAAGTGTTATCCCTCATCATGCAAGGGTTTTCACTTGTGAATTTTTTTACAATTTCAACAGTAGGGGGTGCATTTGATATTGGAGTTTTGCTTGATATTGTGGTGCTAGCCTAGATGTTAGTGGTTATCGTTAACAATTGGTAGTTGTAATGTGGAACAAGTGTACCTTATGGAGGTTTTTACAGCTTATTCTTTCATGTAAATTTATCTAACAACATAAATGGGCCAAGGAGGAACACTGCAATGGTTTAATTCTAGGAAAACTTTGGTAGAATAACCAATGATATACTTGTAGCATTTAACATGTTATTTGTTGAATCTATCAAACCCTGTAGACTATTTGGGACAAATATTTTGGGCATCCTTTAGGTATATATTTGTGGTCATTGCAGACTCAAAATACATGATATTAAGTTAGAAAATACTAGTGAAGATTCTGTTGTATCTTTAGGAATATAGTGAATGCATCTTAAATTAAAATTTTAGGTATAATGGATGCAATATTCTCATAAATGCATAGTCCAGAATAAATGAATATAAAGTAAATTTACCATATCTTGGTAAGTTGTATAGTTGTTGATTAGTGGCAATAGGGAAATGTTGAATATCCTTGAACCTGCATTCATGCTCAAATTTTGAGCTTGATTTGAAGTAATCACTAGCAAAATCCAAGCAATTAAGTTTCTTATTATTATTGAGATAATTAATATCATGATTTATCCTAGTTGGTGGACTACTTTATGGTGTATATCGTACCAAGAAATATGAATTGTTTTAGCCGAAACAAATCAGCACTTATGTAGTTGCTAACTCAATTCTTTGGCAGCTTGAAGACCTAAAGTAGTTGGATGGTTTAGGGATATGTTTTACATTACATGAACAACATTAATGGCTTGTAATAAATATGGTATTTGGAGGGTTATTACTTGCTCATTGAACCCTAAATTTCTCAGAGCACACACATTTAGTGAACAAGAATAAGGGTTTATCCACGTATGCCTAATGTGTAAATTATCATGGGGAAACTTGTTTAGATTTCAACCCATGAATCCTATAGCAGCCACACCATCATTTGGATTCCTAATGATATCCCTAGATCAACTTTATCCCTAGAATCAAAACCCTAAGATCTATGGTTTCTTCATTTCTTTTGGACCATCTAATTTGTCCAAAATTAATTCAATATTGTTTTATAAAAGTTGTAGTATTACCTACATTAGAAGTCCTTTTTGAAACAAATCATGGATATGGAAAATTTTATTTGTCCCATCTCTTCTAAAATTTAACCTTTTGCATTCCAAGTTCAAGCTACTTTTTTTATCTTGCTGAAAAATCTACTTTTGTGAAGTTTAGATCAACTTCATGTTTTAATGAACAAACAATTTTAATGTCCCATAAATGTAAGTTCTAAGTGTACATTTTTGTTTTGCATGAAATTTTCAAAGACTTTAAGGAGCTTAGTGACATCATAGGGTGGGAAATTCTCATTAAAACCTAGTTTTGGACCTTTGATACAACATGATATATTAGACTCACGGATATTCATGCTCATGTTCAGGAAGGTGCCCAAAGTTTGTAATCTTAAATTAAATGTTGGCAAAGAATACTAAGAGGCTATATTTAGTGTTGATCAAACGGTTAACTATCATAGACAAGAAAATGGTCTAATGTATTATGGTATTTGGGGCGTGATGGATTTAAAATTGGAGAATATAATATTTAATTGTAACTATTTAGATACAATGGATGTATGGAAGATGATAAATAAAGTAAAAATTCAACCATTTGTGTTTAAAAATTATCTAAATTTGTGTTTTCTTTATGGGCCAAAAATATTTTGATGAGAAAAATGTTTAGTTACATTGGCATATTTGGATTGAATTCTAAAGTTAACCTATGCAATTTTGGTCATTCCTTTCCTTTGTTTGTTCAGTAAATGGAAGGAACTTTTGCATGGCAACATTGGAGAAAGAGAAGTAAACCTTTTTCCTGTAGAAAAGGGAAGGTACTTCTACCTAATCTATGGAAATATTAGGTGATGCTCACTAGATTTATTAAGTAATGGTTTTGTTTATAAGATCAATAAAATGTGGCTAGTAGAAAAAAGAATAAATCCAAGTGAAGGTATATGAGAAATTAATATACTACCCTGATCTTTCATTGTATTGAACCACATGCATTTGTTGTGAACATTATGATAGATCTAGATCCATAAAAAATATCTAAAGGATATCCAATCCATTTCTTAGGGAACTTTGCATTATATTTATGCATTATGAGGAATTCTCTTGAGATAACATGATAATTCATTCACAACCCTTTCAATTATAATCCCTCTCAGCATACATGTAATTGTGATCTTCACTCTAAATGTGCGTTTTTGTTTTGGTTGAGGGTCAATGTAATTAGTATCTTAATTCATTTATGTAATTAGTATCTTGCATGATGATTAAATTAGTATCTTTAATTTAATTACATAAATTATTTAATTAGTGTCTTAAATGATTTTGGTTTTAAATGAATTTATTTCACAATCCTCTTTTGTGCAAATTCAATCAATATTTTTAATCATTAGTAATGATTTTAATATTTAGTAATGTTAATATTGAATGTTTGTATGTTATGAATTTATAAAATTGTACATATCAATTTCGTTATAAAATTAATATAGATCATTTTGATGTACATATGTTGAACAATCCAAGAACAATATATCATATAATTTACATCAATTTGATATATACATACGCTAAACAATCTAAGAACACTGAGCTATAAGCTCAACAATGCAAGAACACTATTTTATAAGTTTCCTCAATTTGATGGACATGAGATCAACAATATAAGAACTTGATATAATATTTAAGTAAAATTAATCAATTTGACATGTACGTAATTTCAACAATCTAATCTAATAGTGTATCATATTCAAGTTTAAAAAAGGCATAGATCTCATAATTTGACAATTTCATAACGAATGTGCTTAAAAATTCATCAAAACAATATAGCTCAGAACTTATCAATAATCACTCTATTTGAGTGTCACAATTATAAAACCAATGAAGATGTCCTTCATGTAAAAAGTATGTATCATGTTCAACATGATTCAAATTAGAAACAAGATCTTAAAGGAATCGTGTCTTCAATTATTCTTTCATGATCAACTTTTGACATATTCCATCTTCTAACTTTCAATTTTTTATTTGATTTAACTTCTATCAACTTTATGCGAGCTGCGCATACCAAATGACTATATTGGAAGCATATGACATCAGGTTGATAGTCTTTAAAGTGAACGTCCCTTTTAGTTTGATATGTTTCTTGAAAAAAATAACCTTTTAATAGAATTGACCCTCTTTCATATATAAAACCTCGGTCATCATAGTCCTCCAATAATTTCATCTTTCTCTTTGTGCATCGCATCAAATAATATCTCGCATTTTCATTGTTTTCTATGGGTGCAACCACAGCAAATACATCTCCTACACATAATTAAGAACATTGAAGTTGTCAAAAAAAACTTTAAAATAAAAATAGAAAAATTGATTATTTAGTATATATACATAAAATTACCTTCTCTAACCAAATTGGAAATTCTATCACCATCAGTTGATATTGCAATGTCCTCTGATTCCAACTCTTCAAAGCTTGCGAGTGGCATTTTTCCTTTTAAATTAATTTCGTTGTGTTTCCAAGGTTTAGCATAATTTTCATAGATGTTTTCACAATTCTCTATTGATTTTGTGTCCTCCATGCAAATAGGACAAAAGCATGTTAGCTTCCTACTATCAAATGAAAACACATTTTGGAAGGTTTTTGTTTTGATTGAGTGTAAATATCGAGTTCCATGAATAGTGCTAGTATCATATGGGATTGATCTGTCTATATATTGGATTCCAATATGCCAAAAAAACTTGTCCAACAGAAACAATTTTACATGTACATGTGAATAAAATGTTAGTAGATGTATATATTAAAGTCATTCTAAGTTGAATAATTATGTTTTGAAAACAAAATTCATACCTGTGCACATATTTTGATTATTGATTTTAATCATGGCTGAGATTTAAATGACACCATTGAACAACTTGATTAGCACACAAAAATTGATCGACAGAATGGTTCATTTTATACCTTCTAAGTGCTTGTTTTACACACACCCCGACACCATCGCGCTCCCCATTTTCATGACCAGTTTCAAAAAAATTCCAACGATGTTTCATATTTGTTCTTTTATGAAGGCGACATAGCCAAAAGAATGATCGTGAAGATTTAAATTTCCCTACACATCCATCTGACCATATCTAATGTTCATTCATTACAACTCCACATGTTTTCAATGAACCATAAATAATATCAAAATAATGTTGTACATAATGTGTATCATGTGTGCGGTCATTGCTGATATAGAAATGGCATTCCTTGATCACATGTCGATTGTCATTCATGATTTCTATATCATCAACATTTTGTTGAGAATGTCTATATAGAACATGGAAAAATATAGAAACTTGGTCAGAATGATAATATTCACTCTGTATTTCTTTTTGTGCTTTAAATGTGTAATTCTCTGCGAAATCAACCACAGAAAAAACAGTCCCCTGTGGAAAAACATCACGTGATTTTTTGAATTGCAAGTCTTTCCATCGTGCTCTATGTGAATTTTTTATGTATTTATAAATTTCTTTTTCAAACTTCTTCAAAAACTCTGTAACACTGATTTTATCTTCTTGTAAATCTATTCTTTTCAAAAGAGCTTTGAAGAACTTGTAGAAATGTGGGAATACATGACATATTCATATCTATTCCAATCAACTATGATATATGACAATGACTTATCGTTAATATCAATAGGATATTTATGGTGGAATAAAGCTAGAGTTCCACAATTATCACATTTCTTTCCACCAACACATCTTTTGTGGTAAAAAATCTCGTGACTATCTCTTTCACATCGAATTTTAGATATAAAAGGATGAATTGTGGAAGGAGGTGAATTCGACCAAAATTTTTTACCAAACCGAAGGAATGTGTCATAATATAATTCAAACTCAACATGAGAGCGAAAACAACATGTGTCATGAATAGTGATAGGTCTAATATACCATGGCTTCTGTTGTACAAATGTATTGATTGACAGATTCAATTCACTATGTTCATCTTTGAATTTATTGAACAATTGTATTTGAGTCATCTCCAATATATGTTTTGTATGGATTTCATACTGATTTCGAGATATTCTGCGTCGTATCACGTCTCTTGCATTTGGTGAAACACGAGAATTTTCCACCCAATATTAATGCATCATATCTTTAACACTTTCACTGACCCTATCTTTATAGGGTTGTCTACAAATAATTTCCCAACAAGAAAGCTCATCATTTGCATCTATTTGTAATCGAAATTTGTTATATTTGTACAATTTTTTCCCCGAAGTTTCGATAACCTTTTTGTCTAGTACTAGATGAAATAATCGTTGTTTGTATTATTCTATGTGCAGCACTAGTATCTTTCTTTCTGGATTTTCCAATCTTTTTTATTGCATTGGATATATTTTCAAACACATTTTGCTTCACCTTTGAATATTTTGTCTTCTTTTGAATGCCCAATAATGACCAAGCTTCCTTCAACTTCTTGGAGACTAACAAACACCTCAAAATTTGAGCTTGTGTTGCCACTGATTCTTTTTCCAAAAATTATTCATGCATCTTTTCAGCACGATATCGTACAATATGGCCAGGTTTCGTGTTTCCAAATTTTTCTTTATCAACATTTTATAACATGTCGTCGTCAATGATGAAGCCACCTATATATATTTCAATTTTCAATTTTAATTTAGAATATTTCAAATATACTTAACTTGAATCATAAAAATATGACTCATAATTATAATTATAATTACATGGTTTAAAATCTTTTAATAACAAATATATATATATATATATATATATATATATATATATAGATAGATATATATAGATATAGATATATAGATATATTACCTCTATTGGATTGAATATTTGCATCGTTTTTTTATTCTTCAATGTCTTCAAAATATTCAACATTTGTATCTGCATTTGGAAATTAATACATCATTTACAAAAACCCGTTACTGCATTTTAAACAAATTTACAATATTCGTACATGCCTGGTTCAATTTCTTCTTGAGTTTGATTTTGAACATTCATATCATCAACATTTTGATCCAAGTCTCTAGTTACATCATCATTAGCGATGTCTTCAATATTTGTATTATTTTGTTTCTCATTTTCATGGTATCTGAGTTTTTTCTTTTCATTATGTAAGGCATCATCTCGAATGCGATCACATTTCCTCTTTCGCATTTTTTGTTGCCCATGATTATTCAATGTATACCTTCAACTTAGAATAAATTTCCCTCGAGAGAATCTTAATCATCAAAGAAAAAAATTCACCTTAGAAAATACAATAAAAGTAAGAGTCATCCACCTCAAACAATATGACTACAAAAAGTAGTGATAATGGCTACAAGGAAGGTTATCAACCAAATTTGGCACTTCTAGGACACGTGAATCACAAAAAAATTACAGTTTATTTAAATGTTATAAAAGTATAATTAACGAGTATAAATCTGCGTTCACTAAATATAAATTACCAGTTAAAAGGCCAAAAGATGACTACTAAAAATTGATAATTAACCCGTTTAAGGCAAGGTTATAAAAAGTAAATATGTCCATAAAATATTGTTCAAAATATTTTTTTTAAATGTACCATAGACTAAATTGGTGCAAAATTTTTAAGAAAAATTGTACCATAAAATATTTTCTAGAAACATCTTCCATCAAGAAAAAAAGACAACAAATTTTCAAAATAATGTTTGGTATCAAATAAAAATAGCCTTCACCTTAAAACATAAGTTTTAAGAATACTTACCAGAAAAGAGAACCTTCCTTCTTCTATAACTATGTAAAATGTTGATCAAATATGTTGAGCCTTTATTCATATAAATAAAGAATTGAAATGGTTTTTCGGAAAAACATAAAAACGTTTCAAGTTCATGTAACGAAACGGTGTTTGGAAAAAAAGTTTCAAGTTTTTTTCCTGCTAGCGGAAAAAATTCAATAGAGATTTTTGGCCGAACTATTAGTTGGTCTAAACTATTTTCCGTCCATTAAATCTAACTTTCGGCCGAAACATTAATTGTTTTCGGCCAAAAGATTAGTTCGGCCGAAAACCTGTAATATTTCAAAAATGGAATTCCATCCCATATCTAACTCTTCTTCCAATTACGGAGAGATCGGATCATATCAAATTGTTACAATTTCTCTTCACAAATAATACCATTAGTTGCATAATTTAATCTAGTTTCTATAGATGCAAATTTTGTTGAAATTGGTGTGATCCACTAATTTTATTTATTATATTTCTTACAAGGTGTGTGTATTGCTTCAAAATTTAATGGAATTCATTGAAATGAAAAATCAATAACTTCTTAAAGACATGATAAACAAATTTGGAAAAATCATGGTGCCCAACATTGATGTATTGTCTTCAAAAGGATACTTTTAGTTTTTTTTTTGAATTGGAAATTAGGGAAGATGTTGTGCCAAACTAAACATGTCAGTTTTATGGTAGTTTTTCAGATTGGTCCACTTCAAAAAATTCTAATAATTATTGCATGTGGTTGTTGGATACAAACTTATGGACGGCCTTTAGTACAATATGTCTAGATCATCATAACATAATCTTTTTTAATGAACAATAGTTGAATAATGAATAAACTGTGTCAAAAAACATGACTATTTATCATAACTTCATTAATTAATAACATACTATCAAACACTTACAAAAATGACATATAAAATGCCAATAAAAAAAATCTAAAAAATAACCGATAGAAAGCCAACACAATTCTATACAACTTTTGTTTTACTACAAAATGAAATTCTAAATATAAATCTAATTTTTCTTTGCTCAAAGTTGACAAACTTGGAAAAACAACACTGCTTTTCACATAACCCCCCCCAAAATAGACACCCAGGTTCATGATTTCACCCATACACAAATTAACTCTAATGCTACTACTGAAATGACATAAAGGAAAGGCTATTTATTTACATTATAAAAGTACTCTCTTGGACTTTTTGACCTACAAATACATTAGATCTATTTTTAAAAATATTTGTGAAAAGACTGGATTCTACAACTTACTAACTCATAAAAATCAGAAGTTTATTTTCCAAGTGATTCAATCATAGAAATAAATTGATAAATCAAACTAATTAAGTTGATTTTATAGATCAGATAGAACAAAGTTAGCATGAATGTATGGTAATCATCATCATCAACTAAATGTGAGTGTGTGCACATGCATAAATACCCAATACACAGTTCAATCAAATAAAGGAAAACATAATTATACCTTAATTTGTGGAGCTTTGCACTGTCTTATTCTTCTTTACCTTTCAAAACATCATTCAACATACTTCAAATGGTTTCCTATTGCAATAATTTCAGGTTAGGACCCATCAAATAAAAAATTTCTTGTTTATGAAAATAACAAAACCAATCTAAATAAGTACAATACTATTACAATGTAAATTACAATACTATTCAACTATTCAAGTAAAGTAATTGGTAATAAGAGATCACATAAGGAAACATGGAGAACCACAACACTATGTATATAAGGCCATCGATCACATCAAAAATGCCATTTTTTGCCTCTGAACTATGAAAATGTTTCTCAACGCTATCTGTAACAAGTTCCAATGGATGAGTCAAATAGAAATAGTAAAATTTAAACACTACAATTATACAAATAATTGTTTTTAATGTATAATTCCTTACCATTCATTGAGATTCTCTCTGTTTCGAGAATAATTTAATGTTCTCTACTAAACAAGACCAACCACGTGAAGGTGGAAGCTCTTCTGGCCCCTCCCCCCCCTCACATCACTCTCAATTCCCCAAACCCAATGCATCTACTTGCAAATAAAAATTTATTGCAATTTAATTCACTCAATAGTTGAAATAAAAATTTCATTAAACCATTCATTAAATCATTCAATAAACCATTCAATCATTCAATAGCTGAAAAAAACATTCATTAAACCATTCATTTAGTAAATAGCCGATAAAAACATTCAATAAACCATTCATTCATGAAATAGAGGAAAAAACCATGTAAAATTTTTTATTATAAATAAGAATTACTCAAAATTTCTTCAATCACTTCCTTTTTACTTTTCTTCTCTTTACATATTTAGCGAGAAGTGCATCTTCCGAAATCTGCTCACCGGTCTCTCTAGTAGACTGCTCGCAAGGTTGAACATACGGGGAAGGGCTTGGAATTGCTGCAATATTGTCAAATTGTTTCATTAATTTTTGTTGTGTTTTTAAAAATACAAGTAATTCATTTAAAAAAACATCATTACAAAGGTTTTTTTTACCTTCCATGGGAACATCAGCATTTTCATGGTCTGCAGTTGAATTGTTGAGAATTAGAATTATTGTTCATCATCTGCAACTATCTATACAAAACAGTGGCATGTTAATAAATTCATTACCAAGAGTCGAAGCATGATCTTCGGCTGGTCGGTGTACATCCTCGACATTAACGGGATCATTAATTTCCTACTCAAAACAGAATAAATAATTTATGTTCATTTTTCATAATGAATAAATTACATGAGAATTAATAAATTTTCATTAAACTATATAGTTTTTATATACCTGTGCACCAGATGGATCAGTAGAAGATCGTGTAGTATGTCTAGGAAAGCTTCTTCGACGTTCAACAACAACTTCAAAGTGTGTTTGAATCCAAGCTTCATGTCTTCCTCAGTGAGAAGTTCTTTGAATCAGTCATCCTGCATATTTTCATGACGTCATTGATTTTACATGGTTTTCCAAAATAAAATGAAAATAATTTTATATATATTATTTGGATGCAGTATCGGGATTTCAATACATACAACTCGGACCGCCAAATTAGAATAACCACCAAGCCGAAGCTTGTGTTGACCATTTTTTTCTAGCCTTGCCTTGGTGGCCTTTGATGTTTCTGGCATCCTAATCAAGTGTTGAATTACATTAGTCGATGTTCCAAATTTGATATAAAAATTAAAAATAATAAGGCTTACCATTACATTGTGGAATGTATTGCATACCTCCCTATTCCTGGTGGTATCTTTCCTGCTTTTCTCAGGCCCTTCTCTTTCCCATCTTCCACTAAGGCTTTCCAATCCCTTCATGGAATCATTGGAGGGCGCTCATACCTAGGGTTATTTTCTAGGTGAACCCTATATTGGTCTCGGACAATCTTTAGATGTTGTCAAGCCTTCTGTAGGACCTCCAATGTATCAAAGGTATCTTTTCCGAACAGACTGGCCAACTAATTAGTCAGCTCATCCTTCAAATATTTTGGCTATATGTCCCACCTTGTGTGGATGGTGGGCCTGGATATATCCAAGGCCAAATCATTTATATTTTTATAAAATACATCATTTCCTACAAAGCAATCATGCCATCATTAGTCAACATTAAAAAAAATTATCGGTATATTATAAACAAAGTATAAAAACTAAATTGAACAATCTATAATTACCTGGAATCTTCTCTATATTTATTGGAATGAGTTCATCGTTCACCAAAAATTTTGTCACTATTGAACCAGTGCTAGTGACACGAGAAGATCCAAGAAATGTTGCTTCAACATCAGCATTAGTATCAAACCCTGCATCCACCCCTTCTTCTGCAGCATCTGTTGTGGGTCTTTCAGCATTGGTCACACCCTCTGTTTGCCTTGAGGGTGTCACAGAGCATGTTTTCAACTATTTAGTGGACAAAAAGGGAGTAGTATGTGGTGTATGTAGAGTGGTTTGGTCACTGGAACCAACAACGCCTTCACCACCAATTTTAAACTACATAATTTCCTGTAAATACAAACCATTGTATTATAAGTTCAATATCAAATAAAATTATAAATTATAAAGTTATAAATGAATTTACATTATTATTCTGGAACTTACTTTCAATTGTTGACATCTCTGGATCAACAATTGAATCTTTGATTTGATCTCTTCTGTTTGTGGAACTGTCAATGACAAAAGAACCAATTCCTCATTTTTTTTTTCTGTGGTCCTCTGTAGCACCTTCAACGGGTCTACAGACATACTAATTTCCTTATCTTTCATCAACTGGTAGACATCAAACTATAAATACTGTTGAGTTGGTGTTTCATAAACCGAATCCCCTTGTCTACAACAGAAATATATAAAACATTGCTTCGTTTTTGAAGCAATAGTCTGCGCAAAAAATTGTATTAACAAAAATGTCTATCTTGATAGATTCCTAGAATTACATCTAGGTTTACCTGATGCCTAGATGAGGGTGTGGTCTAATCAATAGTTGGGGACTTTCCCCGATCATCCACCTGCAAAAAACGTATAGAACATTATCATAATGAATGCAATATGTAAAAACTCCAAAATACATAACAAAATAAACATTATGCTACATGTTTTATATGTGTACAATTTTGAAGTATTTAGAATGTAAAATTACATTTAGGTTTACATGTTTCCTCGAGGCTCCAGTCATATGATCAACAGCTAGGGACTTTCCCCGATCATCAACCTACAAAAAAAATTAGACAACATTATCATAATGAACGCAAACATAAAAACGAAAAAATACATAACAAAATAAACATTATGCTACATGTTATACATGTGTACAATTTTACAGTATTTAAAATGTAGAATTACATTCATGTTTACCTGTTGCCCCTATGCTACAGTCATCTGATCAATTGTCAGTTGGCTTCCCTGATCAACACTCTGCATGAAAAGTAGATAAGATTATATAAACGAACCGAATATACTATTGAAAATACATAACTATAGATCTGTTTGTCCTTCCTAAATTTTTACAATGGAAATTTCGATGTATACCTGATGCCTTGAGGCAGGTCTAATAAAATCAACGGTGAGGATGTGCCCTAGCTAAAAGAAACCTGCATCAAAAACATACTATAAATTAGATAACGAAACCAAAATACTCATTAAAACAATTTTAAAATATAACATTTTGATGTATACCTATTTCCTCACGGATCGTGTACTCCTCTCACCTTTTGCTGGGGTGATGTGCCCCCCATCACCTCCTTGTGAATTTAACATAGGAAAATTTAATAAAAAATTATAATTATATGCTAACAAAAAATCCTAAAGATGTTAAAATAATTAATAAAAGGTTGGGTAAATTGTTGGATGTACCACATCCATACTAACCGTGTTTGTATCTACTTGATTCAAATTGTAATTAATAAGGAGTTCTTCCCCAGCAGCTATTGATTTAATGGCACATACAAAGACACAGTTTCCTTCACGTGCCTCAAATATGCAGTTGGGTTGCTTAAGTGTAGAGCCTGGTTGTGTACTCTTTATAAACCCCGCAATATTCTCAGTTATTTTTGGCCTTCTGTCAAAGTACAACGTTGCTCCTTTAATTTAATATTTGTCTTCCAGTTGTATATAATTTGCTGACAACCCATATCTACGCATACTTCGTGTATATTGGACCAGGTGCATCCAATCATTGTAGTTGTAAGAGGGTCCAACATACTCCATTAATTATGTACATCTGTCATATCCAATCTTTATGTCATCCATGCAAAACAACCCCAATCCATGTAATGACGACAGTGCAATTCTATATATCCTCTTATTCACACAAAAATCAGTTTTTACTTGAGGATATCCCTAGGTACCCATTGTTTCACTAGGTGTTTGTACCTTAATGGCACCTCAATGTCTCCTACTATCTCATCATCATAGGAACATGACCCCCCTCTCCTAATAAAAAATTTCATGTGTTTATTGAATTTTCTTATGATCTTATGACATCTAGTTGATCTATCCCTTCTAGACCTACTAGATGTCTCACTTTCCTCTAGCCTTCCCAAACTCCCCTCGCTAGAGGAAGACAGGTATGACAAATACCTGTTTGGTTCTACCTGCACCATGGGCGGAAAAAAATTGCAAATAATAGCAAAAAACTTGAAAAGACTTATAAGCGTGATATAATGGTGATATCATTATCCTAAATAATATCAATAATTACCTAGTATAACAGTTCATCACATAGTCATTTAACACAGTATAGATATCAAGTCATTCCATAGCAAATGCTTCAACCAATTTATCTCAAAATACAAACTATGTTTTTTACAATATTCTTAGGTGTACCTATTTTAATTTAGTTTGTTTCCTCACCCAAAAATATTAAAGACCCAGTTTACGGATCTCAATATATGTGATAAAATCATTTGCAAATATTTTGTAACTTTTTTTCAGAAGAAAAAAAGGTGTTCCTTAATATTCAATAGTGAATAAAAAATAACTTTTACATAGTCCTGACAATAAGTTAGTCCATTAACGAGTGGAGATCATAAGTATAAAAAAAATTCCCAAGGGGAGGGACGGAACCCACAATCCCAAGATGACTGAAGTAGTAATACCACACGGAGAACATAAGGATCCCAAACAACTTATCCAAGGAGGCATCGAGGGTGGAGAAAACACACCCCTAAGGGGATGAAAACAAACTCTATATCCCCAGATAAAACAAGGGATATTCTTATGTATCCCATAGTTGAGAGAACCAAAAATGACTATGCCACAGAAATCAAAAATCTCTTAAATTAACTGTATCATGCCTTCCTCAATGATTTCTTCTTCTAAAAGTTACGATAAGGAGAGGATTCCAGCCTTAATATTCGATGCTTCCTTGGATAAACGGTCTGCACTCATATTGTGCTCCATGTAGACATGGATAAATTCATATAACAAATGTATTTATAATGTCGATAGTATATCATATATGTCAGATATATGACAAAATGCATTCCTTTCTCCAACCTCTATAGATGAGTTCACATTCTGAGAGCTTCTATCACTACACCGACCTGATCACACAACTTCTAGGTCACTTCTCCACTCTACATTTCCCGATTATTCATTCTCTTAGCCACTCTTCACTCCTTACTCTACACCCGTAGGATTACATATAACTTAGATAAACTTCCAACTCATCACAAAAAACTCATAAGATGGAAAGGAAAGGTCACACCAGTCTATGGTTTTGCAATCCCTTTATGCAATGAAGGAAGGTGCTAGTTTTTGTGAAAGACAAAACCTAGAAGATACTTGAAGGGTTGGGATTTGTGAAAGATAAAACCTAGAGGATACTTGAAGTGCTAGGTTTTGAGTTCATGTGAGAAGGACATAGGGTTTGTGGAAAAGAAACCCTAGAGGATTCTTGGATCACTTTGCTTGGAGATTTTTTGTGATGCAAGCTTTGTGAAAGATCGAGAATGGACTTGTTGGTGTTGGTGCTAACTTGTTTTAAGTATTTTGGTGTGGCTAGATAGCTTGGTGGGATACATTGCTAGGCCTTTGTATTGCTCATTAGTGTTTTATATTGATGGTATACACCCTATATAGGGTTTGGATGCATTGGAGACTCTTAGCATGTGGATAATCTTGAATGAATTTTTGGACCAACTTGTGATAAGTTATTGGTATGTACTTGTAACTTCATTTTTATGTATATGTATATGTCAAGTGTACATTCTTGTCCAGACTGTGTACTTGAAGAGGTGGTTCTCAAAGTATATTCTCATGGTGAATTAGTAGTTTCTAGGATTGTATGGTATGTCAGTTTATCATAAACAGTTAGCTAATTGTGTTGATTGATATGACAAGTTTATAGAAGCTCAGAGGGAAGATTTGTCGTTGTAACAATTATGTTGTTAATAAGTAAATTTCAGGTCTGTAATATGTTGGGACTTGAGATCACTCTTCACACCCCTCCTTTGATGTCTAATAAACATTATATTAGCATAAGTATTTTTTAAGTAGGAAAAGAAAAAAAATAGTACATGACAACAGCATTATAATGCAAAATGATAGCCTTAAATATCCTAAAATCTAGTTCCAAATCTGGAAATATCTTTAGAATTCAAGCCAATGGGCTAGGACATTTCTCCACAATGGAAGAAACACATTGAAAATGAGGATCTGCTACTCTTTTGTAGGCTTGCATCCAACTACCACCAAAACAGAAATTAATAAAATGAGGCCAAAACCTTAGGATGTTATCCTTGAAGAGTTCAAATGTGCTTGACATATTCACCAACATGCCACTTGTCATCTCCTAACATGAGAACTCTTTCTTAGATGACTTGCAAGGCTTCTTGGAGTGGTGTGACCTAGAGATGTGTGCACAAAGAGCCTCAAATGAGGAGTGCTCCTATTCTTAAATGATGCCACATGTGAGAAAAGGGACATTTCATGCAGAGTTGATTGGATGAATTGTAACTTGAAGAAAGCCTTGCCTTGAGTCTTTATACTTGTCTTTATGCAAGGAAGGAAGGTGCTAGGATTTTTGAAAGACATAACCTAGAAGATACTTGAAGGGTTGGGGTTTTTGAAAGAAAAAACGTATAGGATAATTGAAGTGCTAGGGTTTGAGTCCATCTAAGAAGGACCTAGGGTTTTGATAGTGGTTCCAACCGCATCAAACATCACATGGAGACAACATTCCAACAACTCATACATGACAACTCTGGAAGAAGGTAGGGTTCAAACAAATCCCTGGAAATATCCTACTAGAGGGTAAGAAATATGCCTTGCTCTTTTTTACTAAAAAATGACACTACAAATACATAAAATGATGAGCTTTCTATCGAGTTTCCATCACACTATGACCTTTACGGATTCAATTTTGATTTCCTAAACCATAGTGGAACAGATTATGCACTAAAAGAATTCTCAATTCTTACAAAAACAAAAAATCACTTTAAACAACTTTGAGGGAAATTAATGCTAGAATCTATAAATACATATTGTAAAAAAATATGTATCAGAACACAGTACCAGTGGTGTGCGCCCTCTTTTCTCCCCCTCTCAAAGCTCACTCCTAGAACATTCCCAGTTTTCAGAGTGCACTTCCAAGGTACTCCCTACCTCTCCTATACTATAAGTTCCTATAATATGGTGATCATCTTATCACTAAGTTATTGCACATCCCTTATTTGTCGAGCTCCTAATAAATATGTTATGGTTGATCGTTTTATGACAATGTTATAAGTTATAACTACTAGGTTTCATTCTCTATACTAAAATAAATGAGGCTGCATATCCCTTACTTAAATAATGAATGAAAATTTAAATTATACACCTAATGCATTCCTTTACATGCAACTTGTCTAACACATGCACTTGCAAATTGTCTAATACATACACATTCAAAATGACTAATGCATGCACATGCAAACTGTTGAGGATAACATTACCCCTTCATATATATGGATGGCATATCACATATGGATGCATGCATGTATGCATGTTTCCTCACAACTATAATCATACAAATAGTGATGCACCCTCATCTACAAACCATCCTAATGAATGGAAGTCATTGTTGTAATCTATCATTGTTCAGTGGATGTTGAAACCTTACTCAAGCCCATGCACATGGCATATATAGTTTCTTTCTTTAAAAGAACATCCTATGGGTATAAATTACAATAGTCAACTTCCCCTGAAGCTTCTTCTAGTGTTTGGATTGACATGTATATGACCCAAAACCATAGTTACCAGAAACAGGCCCTAAAAATATTAAAAAATTCCTAAAACCTAATTTGTTCCCTAAAAAAGGCCCTAAAACAACCTAAAAACCTAGCTTTTTCACTATGCTAACCTCCCCAATAGCCATAAGGCTGTTATTCCTACACTTGGCCTCTCATCTAAGGTATAGACCTTCCCTTTTCCTATCCATAACAAGGCTGTAGAAGTACTTTTTCCACTGCTTTTGAGATCTGCAATAAATTGTAGACTGTCATTACTTGGACAACCACCTAACAGCCTTAAATTGTAATTTAAAAAGTGACCTAATCTCACTCCTTATCCCCCTAACAAGTTGTAACATACTTCTTTTTGGCCTCCTCTAATTGTTGCTATAGTATGTAAAAGGGTGTAGACTATCACTTCCTCCATAGTCCTCAAACCTGTTGCAAAAGGTTAAAAATCATATTTGAAAGGTTAGATATAAACTGTGGTTTAGGTATACAAAGAGCACATTGCTTACTAGGTATATTAGACTTAACGACTTTAACGAGATATATTAGACTTTGAATGATCACTATTTGACAAAACTGATTTTACTTGCAATTTGGCATCACACTGATAGGTCAACATAATTGTTTGGCATATGATACATGGTTGGATAACTCTACATTGTATCAGAATGCACTCACTAGTCGTATGATTGGTAACCTCACTACTGCTATATTATGACTGAGTATATATGTGCACTGTAATAACCGATCCAATATCATAACAGCAGAAGTGAATTTCCGTAAATGAAATAGAGCATGAACTTCTAAAAAAACATCAACTCCAAGTTCACAATTCCTTACAAATGTCCTTGTTGGGTAAAATTATTGTTATTTAATTTACCTTAATTTAATTGTCAACCAGGATATGTAAACTTTGAGCTGCTACACCATATGTGTAGGCAAAGTGGTTTCAATGCTCAGACCTAGGGTAATTTTAATTTGCTTAAAGACAAAGAACAGAATGTAACCTACAGAACTGCTACTCTATTGAACAATTAATATCAAGAGTCGCTAGATCTGACCTAAGGGAAGGGAATCAGCTTGCTGATCCTTGTCTTACAATCTACAAAACTGTCAAATCCAATGTAATCCACAGCAACTTTAAGCTACGCTATTTATCGATCTGTTCTTCAAAACAAGCAACCAAGCCAGCAAATAATTTGTTGAAGGAAAACCTAATTTCAAACTTGCCTACAAAATGAATACCCTGAATCAATCTTAATGGTTTTATATCTTTCTAAACACTGCAATCATCACTCATACAGAATCCTATGATGTCTCTTCTTAACCCGAAATCATTCACAAACAATTACTAGAATGAAACCTATCTTCTGTTGACAACAAATATACTCTGCCTGTGTTCTACGCTTACAGTAATGTATTGAAACTATTCAGAAAATACACACTCACTCTCATTTGCCTATCCTGTAAAACTTGTCTTCAAACCATGGAAACAATGTTGTCACCTGTTAATGGACTATGATTCTTTTACTTAAGTTCATTCAATATCATGAAGTAAACAAAAGCATAATTCCAATCCTTATGTAGCCAATTCGAAATGCTATCTGGAAAACCCTAGAAACTCTATAAACTAAGATCTCTAGCCCTCTGTGGATTCAATAAGTACTGCAAGTTCTTCACACTTTTAAAAACAATACAATCCAATCCTTTAAAATACTCCACAGCTTTATAAACTCTATAACCCTGAAATAATTCTTAAACAAGAATTGTAACCATAAAATAATCGGTATCATGCTGGAAGCAAACGAAGTCTAAAATCCAAATCTAACTCTCGCTACTCTTCTAGATTAATCCTACAGGCCAAACTGAATGTACTCAAACCTCATCACGCATATTGTAATGGCATTGACTAGTTTCATGTAAGCTTAAATCTCATTCCAAATCACAAGTGAATAAAAACCATTAGCATTCCTTCATAAAAACAGTGTTAAAATATGCAATATAACTCTACTTATAGCAGTGAAAGAAACACTTATACACAGATGTTCAGAGTTGAAGGTGGGCCCTGCCTTCAACGCCTACAAGTCTGAAATTAAAGCATTGAGAGGATAAACGCTTGATCAATTAATAAAAATAGAGTTTACAGTGTCTTCTCTCTTCTATCCTTCTAAGGATTTATTTATACATCAATAGATGGATAAGATCCATCCCAAAAATCAAAAATTCGTGCAACCACCCAGAAAACGACCAACACCAAAATCTGGAAAAACCACGTCTGTTCCAGAAAGGATTTCTCCACATTCATTCAGAAATCCTGAAAATTGCTCATGATTAGGGGTAAAAGGGGCCATTTATGAAGTGGGTTTTGAAGCGTTTTGATTAATTCCCCACCGATTGCTCAAAAATGGAGCCCAAAATCAGGTTCCTGATTATTGACGGGAATGCCATTGCCAGATTGCTTGAGATTAGGGCCACGACTTCTGGAGGAAACAGAGCATTTGAAAGCTACAAAATAGCACCGGAAAACTTCACATGCATCCTGGAAACGACTTGAAATCAAACGAGACATTATCTCTGGCAATAAAATCCCCCAAATCTCTGCATCAGTCGACATACACTCCTTGAGCGTCGAGACAAGCGTTGGGTCGAACAACCAAAAAGGACAAGCGTTGGGTCGAACAACCAAAAGGACCACTGCATGAAAAATAAGGACTTGTCAATTGACCAATCTTTAAATAAAAACTAAAGTTTTATTGTATAAATTAAAACCAAACAAAATAATAAATAAACAATGAAAAATATCAAAAATTCACCTGCTAGAGCACCTTGCAATGTTGTTCTTAAAAAGACATATTCAAGCACAAAACTCAACTAGATAAAGTTGAATATCACTTGATTTCATGAAACTTTGAACTAGAAATAAGGTGCTAAACAAGCAAAAATAGGAGGCCATCATCTCCCCCAGACTGAAGACCTTGCATGTCCCAATGCAAGAAAGTTTCAGACATACAAAATTAGAACTCAAAATAGATGACCAATCTTTGGGTTAAATTCCAGAAACAGAAGCTGAAGTATTAAACAACACTTGTACTTGAGGAGGAGATGGAGCTGTTTTCTGCTATACATTGATCAATTTTTCAAGCTATTTGTCCTTTTTCCTTAACTTCTTCCTGAGACTACGATTAGACCCAGTAATGTCATCAACTAAGGTTTGCAAAGATGCTACTTTAGCCTTCAAAACTGTGTTTTCTTGTTTGACAAATCGGTCCAATCTAACATATTCTTGGAACTGTTTAGTCAACTTACAATTTCTTTGTCAAAAGTATTCAGCCCCTTGAGCTGAAGCATCTAACCGGTGAGATTTGACAAACTTCAAATCAGATTTTAAAGTTGGTGATGAAATGGCAATGAAGAATCTATGACAGGACATTGGTATTGAAGGATGATGATGAGAGCCATGTGAATAAGAATTATCATGGGCAGATGAAGAAGTGGATGAGGACAACTGGACATGTACAGGTTCCTTACCTTTGGACTCCCTCTTCTTCTCTTGAACAGCCATACTACGGGTAAATCTACGATTTGATGAAGCCATCAAATTTCCATTATCAAATTGACCTTCCCCCCCCCCCAGACTGAGAGTTTACACACTGCCCTTTAGACCCCCGAGACTGCTTAATATGGGATGGTCCAGCCTTCTTACAACTCTTGACTGCTGGTTCCTGAATATGACTGGCTTGATGCTCAGAAGCATTGGCAAAGGACGCTTTGTCAACAAGATTAGGGATAAAAGGCCCACATGGATCATTACCCAGGGTGATTTGAGATGGGAATTGGACAATTCATATATAAACTGTTCCCATACCTGATCCTTCTTCTTCAACTCAGCTAAAATAAGCATCTTGATAAGCCCATGATGATACAGGCTATGTGTAGGATTTTCTACGTTTTTCCTAACTTGCGAGGCCATTTTACCCAAGCTCTTCCAGAAATAAAATGGAAAGTTAAGAAGCTTACCAAATTCAAAATGTGCAAGCAATCGAAAGTGACAGGCTTTGAAGGTAGATAATCGACCCTCACAAGTAATGAGCCCGGTGATGATTACTAAGGGACTAATAATTTCTTCTATGATCCATAGCTTTGAAAATCCTGTTTCACCCTTCATAGCCAAGAATTCAGGTTTAAAAACTTAATCATAGTCTTTGCGTGAGAGCTTGAAGTTTTTTTACACCAGCAATCCCCTGTTTTAAAAATATAATGGCAAAGGAAAAAATATATAATGGTAATGACGGACGTGCTAAGGAAATTATAGCAAACCAAGGCACATACTGCCCACACTGCCTTTCCTTATAATGATATCGACATGTCCCAGAAAAATTCATAGCCTTAAGACATATCAAATTCAATTTTAACCATGGAGTCAGGCCTTGGATTTTAGTAAATTAATGACATAAAAATTAAAAATGGAAAACTATAAAATAATCAATAACATAAAATAAATGTTTGCCAAGGTGTATATGTCATTAAATTACCTACAAAGGAGAGGTGGCTTATTAGCTCTATGGAATATAATGTGTTAAGGTAAATCCTCATAATTTCATCAGTTTTTAAATTAGAAAGATGCCTGGCTTTTAACAGTAAATATAAATCCATCGTTCTGAACATTACCTTTAAAATTCAATTTACCAGTTCTGCAGAACTCATTTCATTACCTGATCCAGTCTGAGTCTAGTATTTTCAAGTCCAGACACAGAAGTATTTTCAAGCTTGCAAGGGTGGAAATGATTGCCAGCAGGGTGATGATATTATCAGCAAGGGAAAATAACTGTCTTTCTTCAAAATGTCCAACTTTTGTGAGTTAAAAAGACAATTAAAACTACCTGAAAAATCAAATAACTGCCTGAAAAATTAAATAACTGCCTAAAAAATTTGTTTTATCCAGCAGGCTCCTTGCACAGTTACCATTATTCAGTGATTGCTTCCTCATCTTTAAAGTGTTTGAACCGTGATTCAAACAACAGAGCCCAATCACCTTCTTCAAAAGTTTTCTTCTTCAAAAATTTGTCATGCCATTTAGTCCTCTGATTCTGTATTAAAGCAGTTCGTTGGATAGCATCTTCTCTAATTTCATCAAGCTCATTTAATTGCATCAACCTCTGCTCCTGGGATTCATCTAAATTCAGGCTCAATTGTGCAGCAGTACGAAAGGTCTTCACCTGAAATTCTATAGGGAGCAAAACCTTATTCCATGGTTGCTTCTTCACCTGGCCACACAGAAACAGAGCTAAGTCATGAAACCAATCTTTATTGGCAATACAAAAAAAACAAGAATTAAATACAATTCATAGACAATTAGTCTCACTCATGTATTCAAAACTTCAACCATGAGCACAGACTTCTTTCTCTTTATTCGTATAGAACTTTTTCCACCAGAACATGTGCCTTTAAAAACACAAGACAAGAGGAGTACTAAATAAATCCAATGGTGTACTGGCCAACTTGACTCGGCTTCACACAAGACAGTTTGAGCGGTGAAAAGAAAAACAAATAATGAGGTTCACAGCTATATTCATTGAATCAGTAAACACTAGTACACTCTAAAGGCATAAACCTTTTCTTCTAGCAAGGATCAGGTAACCAAAATTTAGAGCATCTGAAGATGATTATCAACTGGCTATTACAAACAGCTTCCTTAAATTTTATTTGACACACACATGACCTCTCTTTAACATTTACATAGGTACATTGTTCACACAGACAAGTATAGATGAGGCTTTAAAAGAGATATCAGAGTCAGAACCCACTGCCAGCGAGCCTGTTCAGTACTCCGGTGGGGTAACTTTAACATCTAAGAAGCTTCTTCCCCAGGAATATGCCCCATTTCCAACAAGCATGTTGAGTACCCTGATGGGTTTACCTGTTTATACCACAGGTCGGTACCCGCTGTCGACGAACTTGTTCAGTATCCCGACGGGTTAACCTCTTACACCCATTTTCTATCAGAGGCCATTGTCCCAACTTGATCTTAAAGATAAAGTTTATGATATATATATATATATATATATATATATATATGTATTTAATATAATGAAAGCCAATAGATAATAATCAACAGACCGCTCAGTCCTGGAAACCTTTTCTTGTAATGGTGCATGTCTGGATAATAACTCAATGTCCATAGCTGTTACTACTTAAAAAATAATATCCTCATTCAATCTAGTGTGACACCAAGTCAAATGGCACTAGTATCCCATGAGTTCTTAAGTAAAAGCCCCTTTGAAACTTAAATCACTAATGGAGGTAGTGCTAGGTGGATAAGTACTTGTATGAATAAAGAGGACAAGTCTGAAAAACCTAGAAGCACACATTTATTTACTTGACATAGGCATTCCAGTTACCCAGTGAAACTCAGAAATTAATTCCAATTAACACGGTCCTTGAAAATTCTTTGTAAAAGGAATCAATGGGATGAAGTAGGAATAGTAACAGAAAGACTTCCCTTTTTGTTTTCGTTTAACAAAATACCCTGAACCTACCCAAAGAGAGTACCTGTATCATTCAAAAGAACCTATTGATAAAAAACTCCTGTACATATATACAAAGAAACAATTTCATTGGCTGTCACTACGAGAAAGTAGGAGATGAAGAAGTCATTTCTTCACCTACCAGCTCTAGTTCAGATTGCTGACTCATATTACGAATGAACGCTTGCTTAGAAAGAGGTTTATGATATACCTTTAACCGGTGTCCATTACCACAAATGCAACCTGTTCATCACCAATTGGCCTTATGTTTACAGAACCATTATTAAAAACAATCACAATTTCATATTACCCTCTGGCATTTTTCCTTGCTATGGGCTGCTATTATAATAAATTTTCTGAAAGTATGGATTAGAGAGAAGGTATAAATTCTGGTTAAAGATCTTATCATTTTATTGAAAAAAAGAAAAACAATGAAGCTGCATTAATTTCTAAACTAAACATGCAACTTTTTTTTATTTATATACATATTTTCCTATTCTACCTAAGAAGAAAGAAAACATTTCTATTCAAGTATAGGAATTCTTCCAATGTAACCAAGCGCGACATAAGATTAAAAATATACCTTTATCCACATATGAAAAATTTGTAGCAATGATTACCTGGATATGCAGAACCAACCGACTTACTCACTTCTGCAACAAAAGGTGTTGAAGGAGGAAATGGTGTTGTAGTCTGGTTACCTCTTGGAACCAATTTTCAAAGTAGTCCTGGTACTCACCTTCCTTCATCATATCATGTAGATCCCCTTCTTCTGATTGAATTATTTCGGAAGTACATAGAGGATCTGCTGATACCTCCTCAATTTTAGGCTTCTTTCCATCGGATGTAATCCCCAAGTTGTCAATGTCCTCTGGAATTTGGCAAGGAAATTTTTTTTGTGGCTCTTGGGACTTTGGTTCATTTGTTATGTCAGGAGAGGTAGATAAACTCTTAACTTCTATCAGGATGTGTTCTACCTGATAAGAAGAATTCCCAACTGCAGCTAGGATTTGAGAAAGTTTTCCCAAATTGACGGTTACTTCTGAATCCATTTTTGTCGGTTGTTTTGTTCATGTCTCACACAAGGATTATTGTCTGAGGCTCTTAAAACACCCAAGTTTTTATTTTTATTGGGTTTATATGTGTTTTAAATTATTCTAATCAAGACTATCTACCACTAAAAACATACTTACGCCAATTAAACACACACCGCTCTTGCATAAAATAAAACACTCTTGAAATTAAATTGCGGAAAGTAAACACCCAAACTTGCAAAAAGAAAAACACACTTGCATGAAATTAAATTGCAAGAAAGTAAACACGCCTTATAGGAAATCTAAACACACTTTTGCAGCAAAATAAATCAAACATGTGAAAAAGGAAACACACTTACAAGAAGGAAACAACAAGGATTTGGGGCAACCCACTAAAGTGGATGCGTCAGGCTGTTACACCATGGGAATCCCATAGTGAATTTGTCTTTACGTCTTATCGTTTCCCCTCCACCTTGTTGTGTACTGTAAAGGAAACCTATCTACCCCTATCTACCTGAACTTCACAGCTAACAAATTCGTAGAAAATGAGAAAAATACCAGCTTACCTTGGAGCAACTCCCCAGCAATGGCGCCAAAATGTTGGGTAAAATTATTGTTATTTAATTTACCTTAATTTAATTGTCAACCAGGATACGTAAACTTTGAGCTGCTACACCATATGTGCAGGCAAAGTGGTTTCAATGCTCAGACCTAGGGTAATTTTAATTTGCTTAAAGACAAAGAATAGAATGTAACCTACGGAACTGCTACTCTATTGAACAATTAATATCAAGAGTCGCTAGATCTGACCTAAGGGAAGGGAATCAGCTTGCTGATCCCTGTCTTACAATCTACAAAACTGTCAAATCCAATGTAATCCACAGCAACTTTAAGCTACACTATTTATCGATCTATTCTTCAAAACAAGAAACCAAGCCAACAAATAATTTGTTGAAGGAAAACCTAATTTCAAACTTGCCTACAAAATGAATACCCTGAATCAATCTTAATGGTTTTATATCTTTCTAAACACTGCAATCATCACTCATACAGAATCCTATGATGTCTCTTCTTAACCCGAAATCATTCACAAACAATAACTAGATTGAAACCTATCTTCTGCTAACAACAAATATACTATGCCTGTGTTCTACGCTTACAATAATGTATTGAAACTATTCAGAAAATACACACTCACTCTCATTTTCCTATCCTATAAAACTTATTTTCAAACCATGGAAACAATGCTGTCACCCGTTAATGGACTATGATTCTTTTACTTAAGTTCATTCAATATCATGAAGTAAACAAAATCATAATTCCAATCCTTATGTAGCCAATTCGAAATGCTGTCTAGAAAACCCTAGAAACTATATAAACTAAGATCTCTAACCCTCTGTGGATTCAATAAGTACTACAAGTTCTTCACACTTTTAAAAACAATACAATCCAATCCTTTAAAATACTCCACAGCTTTATAAACTCTATAACCCTGAAAGAATTCTTAAACAAGAATTGTAACCATCAAATAATCGGTATCACGCTGGAAGCAAAAGAAGTCTAAAATCCAAATCTAACTCTCGCTACTCTGCTAGATTAATCCTACAGGCCAAACTGAATGTACTCAAAACTCCTCACGCATATTGTAATGACATTGACTAGTTTCATGTAAGCTTAAATCTCATTCCAAATCACAAGTGAATAAAAACCATTAGCATTCCTTCATAAAAATAGTGTTAAAATATGCAATATAACTCTACTTACAGCAGTGAAAGCAACACTTATACACAGATGTTCAGAGTTGAAGGTGGGCCCTACCTTCAATGCCTACAAGTCTGAAATTAAAGCCTTGAGAGGATAAACGCTTGATCAATTAATAAAAACAGAGTTTACGGTGTCTTCTCTCTTCTGTCCTTCTAAGGATTTATTTATACATCACTAGATGGATAAGATCCATCCCAAAAATCAAAAATTCATGCAACCACCCAGAAAACGACCAAAACCAAAATCTGGAAAAACCACGTCTGTTCCGAAAAGGATTTCTCCACATTCGTTCAGAAATTCTGAAAATTTCCCATAGTTAGGGGTAAATGGGGCCATTTATGAAGTGGGTTTTGAAGCATTTTGATTAATTCCCCACCGATTGCTCAAAACTTGAGCCCAAAATCAGGTTCCTGATTAATGACAGGAATGCCATTGCCAGATTGCTTGAGATTAGGATCACGACTTCTGGAGGAAACAGAGCATGTGACAGCTACAAAACAGCACCGGATAACTTCACATGCATCCTGGAAACGACTTGAAATCAAACGAGACATTATCTCTGGCAATAAAATCCCCCAAATCTCTGCATTAGTCGACATACACTCCTTAAGCGCCGGGACAAGCGTTGGGTCGAACAACCAAAAAGGACCACTGCATGAAAAATAAGGACTTTTCAATTGACCAATATTTAAATAAAAACTAAAGTTTTATTGTATAAATTAAAACCAAACAAAATAATAAATAAACAATGAAAAATATCAAAAATTCACCTACTAGAGCACCTTGCAATGTTGTTCTTAAAAAGACATATTCAAGCACAAAACTCAACTAGATAAAGTTGAATATCACTTGATTTCATGAAACTTTGAACTAGAAATAAGGTGCTAAACAAGCAAAAATAGGAGGCCATCAGTCCTTGCTTTTCATTTCCTAAGGGTAAATCGTGCATCCATATCTATGTGTTTTGTACAAACTATCTTTAGCACCACTAGCATAATGGGAGATGGTTTTTCCCTACAGTAACTTGTTCTAAATAGTTGAACATCAACCATCTAGTTCTATAGAAAGATAATAGATATAGTTGAAAGCATATGAACATGTTTAGTTCAAGAAAAGCTAGTCTTACTAATTGGAAAAAAAACACATTACATGGAGGGGAGGAAGGCATGAAGCAATTTCACAAATAATTTTCCTAGTGACAAGTATCCACTATGGTTACCACCCTCAATTTGGGGTATGAGGTGAAACTAGGGAAATATTTCATGTTAATAATCTCACAATATAGATACAATGCAAAATTAGTTCCCCATGACCTAATTTGGTCTTAGAAAGTACTAATGAGTCCCAATCTTAAAAAAATGGTGTGCATTCATGTAGAACCACCCATTCGGACTCACCCAGTGTAAGACTTGCCCCATACCAATGTTGCATAGTAGCTGGACCAATATTTTGTCAAAACACTCATTTACCAGGGAACCCTTCATAACTAAGGTACAATTACAGCATAAAAATCCTACCCAGGCTACGATTTCAGTAATGATCTTCCTCAAGTAGTGCCACTGATGAAGAAAGATATCATAGGGTTTCCTAATGATTGGATTTGGGCATAAATAACAACACCAAATGTTAAAGAACTGAGCATAGTTTTGTGCTCATGTTGTGATTAATCCTTCCTAGGTCCATATGATCAATACATGGAAACCATATCTAAACATGATATTTAAAAAATACATAGTTGAACGTGATTGGAGAAAGCCAGAAATACTACGGCAAATGATCTTTCCACTGATTCCATGCATATATGTCAAACCCTTACTCAATCCCATGCACATGGCATATATAGTTTCTTTTTTTAAAGATCATCCTATGGGTATCAATTACAACATTCAACTTCCCCTGAAGCTTCCTCTAGTGTTTGGATTGACATTTATACGGCCCAAAACCATAGTTACCAGAAATAGGCCCTAAAAATATTAAAAAATACTAAAAATTCCTACAACTTAATGTCTTCCATAAAAAGGCCCTAAAACAACCTAAAAACCTAGCTTTTTTCACTACCCTAACCTCCCCAACATCCCTAAGGTTGCTCTTCCTACACTTGGCCTTTCATCTAAGGTCTCGACCTTCCCTTTTCCTATCCACAACAAGGCTTTAGCTTTACTTTTTCCACTGCTCTTGAGGTCTACAATAAATTGCAGACTGTCATTACTTGGACAACCATGTATCCTTGATTGTTCCCTTAGGGTGTAAGGATTTACTCATCCATGACGGTTGTAGTGAATGGAAGAAATCCTACTTCCACCATATAAACCTTAATCCAAACTATGATCTCTCTAATAATCCTCCTCTGCATCCCTTTCTTGATGTTTTATTCTTCCTTTGAAAATGATTGGTTATTATCTACTACAAATTCTATAATGTACACATTAATTGTGTTCTAAAACCAGAATTCAACAGCTTGATTCAGTCAATGATCCAAATGGTTCAAAGTAACTAGGTCTGCAACAATGTAGGAAACAAGTTTCTTCCTCAAATATTGATATTATGGGGTTTTTGCAAGCCTCTTAAGAAACTTATATAGTCTTAGTGAAAACTTACACCAAACAATTTTTTATTGTTCTAATACATCTCCTCTAAGCAAGACATACTCCTTAAGCTTTATGGTATTCCAACCCTACAACTGGCTTCTTGTAGGATGAAATATTTAAATCTCTTTTCCCACTAATCCTAAATTTGACTCTTTGCGACCAAGGTTCCGATTCAATTAGCACATCCATGTTTAAGAATCGGTCCTGACAATATCATTGTTTGTTGGTGAAAACATTAATACTAAGGTTCTCACACATAGGCAAATAAATGTTACCATTGTAGTATATTGCACTGATGTTTTCAGTTCTCCTACAGGGGATGAAGGTCTCACCCAAATTACTTCCTACACCTATGTGAAATGATGGAGAGCTAATTAAGGACATTCTAGACTTAATATGACTTATTTGAATTTTTACAAAGCTTGTGAAAACATACATGTCCATTATATAGGCATTCACATCTGATTGCAACATAAAAAAAATGCGATACACAGTGCTAACTGAACATTATGCATCACACAACATTCACATAACAATACAAAATAAATTTTAAAGAGGGAAACCAATCTCTCATTTTATTGTCTTCTCTAAAACCAATACATTTAGCTACAAGTCCTTCAACCAGTTCCCTTATACAATTAACAATAGCCAATATCCATGTACACTATAGCCAGAACAATACTGATAACAATGATTATAATCCCCAACTAACAACAACACTCCCAATTTGCATCTTACATGGAGATTTAGACCTTCCTAAGTGGTTGATTATGAATGTGTCAAGATTTCTAATAATAGGGAGACAAACTACATCCATATACTTGTGTTAAAGTTGGATTGCTAATAACAAGTTGGAAACCATCCTCTATATCAGGCAAATGCAACAATCACTTACTAATGAGATGGAGAAAAGATAGCCTCTTTCCCTCTCTACATTTAGATTGGCATTGGACAAAGTTGGTAGGTGCATAGATTGTGTAAAGGCATTGAGTACTCACTAGATATGACTCAGGGTCCACTGTCCACTTTTATGGGAAACTCTCAAGGATGAAGATGAATCAGGATTTAAAAAAAAAATATATCACAAATAAGTGAAATTTTTTGTGAGTGAAAAAGTAAGCAACATTCATACATCATTTATTATCCATAAATACATCATTTTCTGAATTAATAATGACATCCAGGATTGTTAATAAACAAGCTTATGTTAGGGTTTACCAATTAAGGTACTCTCTTATATATGAGAGTTTAGACTTGAGAGTTGTATCTTGGAAATTATCTTATTTTTTTTCTCCTTCAGAATATTCCTTATTGTTTATGGAAGAAGCTACCCCTGGACTAAAGTTCATTTGACTGAGCCAAAATGTTCTACACATTTATATTAGATTACAATAATTCTCACGTAGCTAGTACATTTATTCAAGTATTATTAACCCATTAATGTAAACCTATGTGTATATATGAATTGATCACCATGCAATCATGAATGTAACCTAAAACGTAAGAGTCTTGATAATATGAAAGTATCTAGTTCAAGGATGTTCTTGGGATACATTTCAATATATATTAAAACAAAAATAGTAGAGACAACAGATACAGAGCTTCGGGTCTATTTTTATTTATGTAATAATGAAAATGGAAGTGGGGATGTTCATCCATCCTCTGTATGCTGGTGTCGCTGATATAATTTGGAGACATAACCTCACATTTCCATATCTCTGGACTATTAGGAATGCAAGAAACTTAGTCCCGTCCTAATTTTGCCCTAATTGTTTTTAGTGAGAGAAATTATGTGCATTCTACTATGAAACATTGTAATTTGAAACCCTAGTACGCCCAAATCATTTACAAACCCTCAATCACACACAAAAAAATAGTGAAATTTGCTATACAGTGAAGGAATTAATGCATTTTTCAAACAGCCCTAGTGATCTGCGCAATGCATTTCTATGAAGTTATGCAATTTTCATTTTTATGTGCTCTGCGGAGAATCAATTTTCAAAGATTAATTTTTTTGGTTGATGTTTTAACTTACTAAATACATCTCGCTTTCCTTTTCAGTGGTCTTGATTTCCTCTTAGCACAGACCTGGGCGTAGAACTAGGCGCAGAACTGTGTCTTCTCTAGGCGAACAAGCACAAGGGCTCTCTCCTTCAGTAATTTGTGGGTCTCCTCCTCTTCTTCCATGTGGTATTGAATGGCGCGGGGATATCCTCTGATTCAAAGTTCCTTCTCCTCTAATTCACACTTCGCTTGAACTATGTCGTATTTTATCCTTCTCGCTTCACACTTATAAAGGGTTGTTTACATGGTTTATTTCACTAACCTTGAAGTTGAAAATACCCACATGGTTCCCAAATTATTTTTCTATATATTAACATTCGAGGTCTTATAAGTCCCTCAAAAATAATCTACATTGCTAGGACGGTGGAGATTCACAGTCCTAAATTTGTTTTAGTGAAAGAAACCATGGGTGAGGGGAACAAGGTTGTTAAGGAGTTAGGAAGGTTGTTAAAAGATTAGGATTATAGGTATTTATATGCAATTGGTAATGTTAGTGGTCTATTGACAAATTCTACCAATTCATTTTATTTTCTATCATTTTCTATTATTGAATTAGGTATATGGACAAAGCTCTATCTCAAAGTCTTGGGCCATACCTTATATGTGTTAATTGTTATGGTTCTCATGAGGAAATCCATGTTGATTGGAATTCGTGTTTTTATATGCCATGTGTAAAGGAATCAAGGGTTATTATTATAGGTGATTTAAATTTCACTTTGTATAGAGAATTGTTGGGGTTCAAATGGTAGATTGGAAAAATCAACCACGTAGTTTAAACGTAAGATATATATTTTTAATGAGGTTATTATGGTATAATTATAGAGAATTAGATCTTTGATTGAATCTAGAGGTCGTGTGAATCGTACTCCTATTCAATATATCTTGATCAAAAAGAAAAATAATAGAGGTATAAGAAAAATAATAGAGGTAATAGTTATAGCGAATTAGTTTTGTTTTAGAAGAGGATAACCATATCCTTATGGATTAAGTCTCAGGATGAACTATAGATTGTTCTTGTATCTTTTAAAATATATTAGTCTAGGACTACATATGTAGATTATGTAATTGTATTTATGTTTTCATGATCTCTTGGAGGAGGATTTTATTAGGGTTCCTATGAAAATAAAGAGCTCGTGCAAAGTTTCAAGTTATTTAAATGTTTTTTTTTTTTGTTTTAATTACAAAAAGGACAAGCATTATTCCTTTGATATATTCTAACATATTTCTTTATGTAATTGTCTATGTAGAATAATCTCAAAAATTCTTACCTTCGAGGTAAAATTTTTATTAACGATTTTAAATATGTAGAAATAAACATAATTTCAAATATATAAAAATTAAAATACTAAAGTTCCATTTTAATAAAAATAAAAATAAAAATAAAAATTATAATTTAAATTATAAAAATTAATGATAATTTATCATTTATATTTCAAATTATAAAAATAATTTAAAATTCATATTATAAAAATGACTTAAGAAATTAATTTAAGATTATCGAATGCATGTGATTAGATATTTTGTACAACAATATTAATTGGTAGAAATACACATAATTTAAAATAATAAACTTCCACTCCAATGAAGTAAAATCATTTTTAAAATCTAAAATAAAATATAATATATTTCCACTTTTATGAGAATAAAATAAAATTTATAGCCTACATCAAAATAAAATATATTAAACTTAGAATAATAAACTTCCATGTAAAGTAAAATGATTCTTTTAATCTAAATTAAAATATAATATATTCAACTTGTTGGAATTTGATAAAGATGATGATGATGATGATGACAATGATGACAATGTCGACAATGATGATCATGATGAAGATGAAGACGATGATGAATTCGGTGATGATGATGATGATGACAAAGATGATGATGAAGATGAAGATGATGTCGATGACGACGATGATGATCATGATTATCATGATGATCATGATCATGATGATGATGGTCATGATGATGACGATGAAGATGATGGTGATGAAGATGAAGATGACGATGATGATTATGATGTTAATGATGATGACGATGATGAATATGATGATGATGATCCAAAATCCGACGGTTACTTCCGACGGCGCGTGGATTTTTTTTTTTTAAACCTACCAAAAATCACAAGGATAAATTATTTTTTTTGTAAATGTGGCCATAAGCGTCGCTTAAGCGACGGCTAGTCTCATAAGCGTCGCTTAAGCGACGGATAATCTCATAAGTGTCGCTTAAGCGACGGCGCTTCTAATTGGTCAATCATTAAAATAAATAAAATTAATTGGTCAATTATCTAGGATGGAAGAAGAATGTGGTAAGCGTCGCTTAAGCGACAGATCCTTTAATTGGTAAGCTTGGAATCCACGAAATTCTTTACAATGTCCAAAGCGGGAACAGGTGGAGAAGAGATTAATGAAAGAGGAAAAGCATCACTTGAGGGAGAAGGATGCTCGATGCTCTTTCCTTTTCCAAGCAATATGGATCTCCTATCATTCCGAAGTTGTGCAATATGCGAGCGGTTGCCTTTCTGTCTGATGGAACAAGGCGGGGATCTCAACTGATGAAGTATTCAAGTTTTTGTATTAAGCGGAAGACAAAGGTAGCAATATTCTTACCCTCATGCTCCTTTGTCCTGGTTTTTATCCAAAGGTCATTGGATAGCCTTAACACGTTTTGTCCATTTCCCACTCAGCAAGAACCTCCATCAAATGCCGACAAGTCCATGAGCATCCTCAATCAAACGTGCCCAGCTTGTCTGAACTTGATATAATGGGCATTGTTAGTCTCAAATAGGCAGACCTTCAAGGGATTCAAAGACACACTTCTGTGGATGATCTCTAAATCAAGGTACAGACATTTCAAGTCCCGATTCATTTGGATTCCTATGAAAAATAAAATTTCTGTTTTGCCCACAATTGCAAATGTATAGCTGTACATGGCAGGCCATCCGTACGTATTTATAATAGCACCCCCAATCCAAATCTGCCAAAGATCTCAAATGGGTTTATATTTCAATGCCTAAAAACGAAAACCCACCAGTGTGTACTGCAGAAACAGCTTGAAGAATTATCTAGCAATGGCTCGTTGTGATGAGACCATTGAACTCGATGCTTTACATCTCCCAAGTTATTCATTGGAAGAAGAATCAGGGATACAAAATAACATTGGAGATAATGGAACAGAGAGCCATCTTCTATTTTCCAACAGACTCTCTAAGAGCTCAAACATGGAGTAGCGCTTCAACTCTCTGAGTGCATTGGAGATCTTGAGAGAAACCATCAGAATCCTTCGCTTCAATTCCACAAGATTCCTGGTAATTGCAGCGCTATTCATCTGCCCTGTATCTGCAATCCTTCTCTCAAATGCCTTTGTAGAGAAATCAGTGGTTGAAAAACTATTTTTTAGGTTTAGATTAGTGGCAGAGGCATCTGGGCTGCCTAAGAGCCATCTTACTAAACTCGTGTGCCGAAAATTATCTAAGAGTGTTCTTTCATTGACTTTCTGCTTCCCTTTCTTGGTTACCCTTTGGCTATTTGCAAAAGCTGCAATAGTGCATTCCGTGGCTGGATCGTATGCAGGCAAGAAACTTACAATTGCAAAGATTCTTACCATGATTCGCAGGATCTGGAAACGTGTCATACTGACTTATTTCTGGGTATGTATCGCCATTGTCGGATGCATTGCTTATTTTCTCCTTCTGCTTGTGATTCTGGTGAATGTGGTGGTTTACACGGGGTTTTGTTCAAGCTGTGCTATCTATGCTGTGTTTGGCTTAGGCGTAATTTTTTTTGTGTTGTTTGCACACACTTTGATTATCTGCAATTTGGCCAATGTGATATCCATCTTCGAAGATTGCTGGGGCTTGGCAGCATTGTTTAGATCCATGTATTTAATCAAAGGGAGGACCCAAGTGGGTCTCATGATATTCCTGGGAACATCTATTGGGACTGCTTTTGTGGAGAGCCTCTATGAACATAGAGTGAAGGCTTTGAATTACGGTGATGTGTATTCCAGGATCTAGGAAGGTCCTCTGTTGGTCATCATGTATACTTTTGTGGTGCTTATTGATGCCATGATGAGCTGCATCTTCTATTTCACTTGCAAATGTTCAAGCTCGGAAAGTTTTGACAGCCATTCTCTGCTGGAACACAGTTCTAGTTTTTCTGGATCAATGGAGCAAACTAATGGGAATGATATATCCCCATCAAAGATATTGTTGGGAAGCTAGTGGATCAATTACCCTGTAGAGAGGGTGAAAGTTGCTGCACATTATTTATTACCCTTCCGAACCTCATCGAAGCTACATCTCTGTCAGGCAGATATAAGGTATTGTTTCCTCTAGATTTTTATTTGGATGCAGTTTCCTTTTAACTTCTATATAGTTTCCCAATGCATATTGCATTTTAGACCATAATGTGTGAATTCTGTTATATGGTGAATACCATGGACTAAGTTATTCAACGTATTTACCAGGTGCCATAAAATTAAATTATTTGAACTCTAGATTAGACCTTTGCCAAACTCTTTTGATATGGTAACTGTTCTCTTTAGAAATGGTCAAGTTTGAACCTTTATGCTATCATTTGTCCTCAATTACTGTATCTGTTAAATGTCCATGCCATTTCAATATGCATTATGATAATTGAAGAGGAAACAAAGGATTTAGCACAAGAAAAACTAAAGAAGAATTGTAGCAGAATGTTAAAATACTTGCTAGCATCCCTGCTGCAAAATTGTGCCACATTGTTGCCCTTTGTGGGGGTGTGGGTGTTAAAAGTTTAGACAACAAAGATATGTTTTCGAGTTGAAAATGGTGCCACTCAGAGCCTACCTAATTTATGGCGAATTCCCTAGTAGTATAAAAAATTGCAAGGAAAAGGAAACATGGTCATAATATCTCTGTGAATATTTTTGTATTTTGTGTTATGACCTCGACATTTTGACATACTTATGTGAGTCTTCCTGCCATGGTATTAATTCCCTAAGAATGTGAAGGTCAAATTTTCAGGTCTTTCTGCTGAATATCAATGATGATGTGGATGGAATTTTGTGATGACGTACAATTTATAAACTACAGTCTCTTCATTTTATTTGTTCTGTTATCATCATGCATCTGAAATTGCATATAATTTGATTTTAACAATTTGCTTTTAGTGTAATTTTATACTTGGAATCTTAGACCAGTCCATCTTCATTACACAGGTCATGTTTCCTTCTACACTTCTTGGAACAGGTCAAAATTGGACTTTGATGAAGACAATTAGTGTTACTAAATACTTAAATTATGAAGCAGGTTAGTTCTACACTGATACTATCTGGATGTTACATATCTTTTTGATGTTATTTGTCCTTTACATTTTTTTCCATTTTGGTTATAGAAGAACAACTATTCCTTCCATTTCTAATATGAAGTTCCATGAAGCTATTAGCATCTAATTGTTAAATATTCATAGAATTTTGCTGGAAAGTTGTGTGAAGAGGTAAACAGGCTTTTTGAAAATACAAATACAAGGCTCCAAGGATAACATGGAATTGAATCGTTGACCCACATAATTTGATATGGTTCTACAACCGTTTTCCAAAATTCTACTTTGTACATCATCTAGTACATCACTTATCATTTTAATTCATACTAAATCCTTGATTTATGGTTGCAGGTAAATTTTCTAAAAGCAAAGGGATGGGTGTGTTTGGCTATGATGCCAAAAACACAAATATCCCTGTGGAGGTCTGGCGGTATTATTTGCTGACAAATAGACCCAAGGTGACCTCTATAAACATAAATTGTTTTCTAGGTTTTGATAAAGCATGAATATGCAGACATCTGTATGCTTGGATTGTTGTTTTTATGTGTGGTGAACAATACTGTCCAGTTTAAATGCTAAACAGGTTTGTTCTAACTAAACATTCTGATTACTTATTATCGAATTCCAGGTGTCAGACACACTCTTCACATAGGCATCATTTAATTTTAATTACCATAGAGCTTACCCTGTTATTGAGTGAGGTTTGTGACTTAAGCTTTTTTTCACAGGTGCTGGGGCAGCTCAATATGCCATGTGAAACATTGTCTCTTTGTGATGAAAAAGGTGATGTCGAACAGGCTGGGAAGCCTTGGAACATTGTACCTGCTGGTCAAAAGATTGGCAAGTGAGAACCTTTGTTTTCAAAAATGGTATTATTATGGAATTTGAGAATTATTCTATGTGCCCTTGGAATCCAATCAAATGGATAAAATTTTGAACTAAGATGGTGGTCTGAATAGAATATTCATTTTTAAGTAGTGACTGAGTTTGTCTTTTGTTATAGAAAGATGAAGAGGTCAACTACTACAGAGGAAAGTTTGCAGGTAGTCAAGCTGACAGGATTGAGAGGGATAAAGCTGAAGCAGTAGAAGTTGCAGAACAAATCAAAAGAACAACCATTGCAGGTGAAACTTTTATCTGCGAGAAATTATTGTTATGATGGTTCTAAATTTTAGGAAGGGTATTTTGTAGCTGCTAATTATTTTTGAAAGCTAGATGATTGGTGTTTTGACTTTTCTTCTATGGAGACCCTCGAAGGTTATCCTTCCTGTC
>LPNX010239965.1:26904-38501 GCA_001517045.1 Pseudotsuga menziesii | reverse complement strand
CCCTGGAAACTTAATTTGAAAAACTATAAATTTGATAGATTGAAACTTGGTTGTGAGGAGTACTGAAGTAGTCCCTCAGTGTGCAACTCCCAAAAAATAATTTGCTTACTGCATTGGAAACAATTAAAAGAACACTGAACAGCAATTGAGAGTTAAGAGAGACATAAGTTCTAGTTTCTAAAGTATCTGTGTCTCACTTTTCTAGTAAATATAGTGTCATTTTCAAAGCAGCAGCACAAGGCTGATGAAGATCACATTCATATGATGAAACTTCATATTCCAAAATTTTCAAATCTCGATATCCAAAGGTAGCTTCTCACATAGCATCAACTTTCCTCTCAGGCCAATCAAAATGTTTCAGCACTGCTCTCTCATCAACCTGCAATTAAATGTCGGGGTAAAAATTATCAGAAAAAGGAAACTCAAATGCAAATGTAGAGACAAATTCCAGTCTCCTAATGTATTCATAAAAGGACTATGCCCATGTAGTTCAGCCATAAAATGCAATGAAGTGACCTCCAATAATCTGGGTGGTTTTTTCTAACATGTAGAGCTGATCTAGTTATGTGGATGTTACAATAGACAAGAAAACACCATTAGACTTCAACTCCAAACAAGCTTGTCAAAGTAAAGAATTCTTACTAGAAAAGATAGCTGATCATCAAGCCACTTAACAAAAGATACAACATCTTCAATGTTAGTGTACGTTGCTCTTCTCACTTCCCTTATCAAGGATCGAACAAAATCACCTTGGGTTTCCACATCTTCTTTTATCTGCATAGCTCAAAATTTATAAAGAAGAATGTATTGCTTTAGATTTATAAAATGAAGGAAACAAAACAAGGCCTGGTTAGTCTCTAATCTACAGAAAAAGTATCTATGCAAAACAACGGATAATTGAAACAGAGAAAAATGCTTACAACTAGTAAATGTGATGAACGGTTCTCAATTTCTCCAATCATGATGCTACGAGCAGTTGCCATGGTAGGGGCATCTGCAATTGCATTTCCATAAGATTCTTTCTTACCATCTCGCTTCATCAATGACTGATAAAGCTCAACTACTTGTGTATCTCTCTGCATTATATTAGTACCAGATGTCGAAAACTTAGGAGGGGGAGGAGGGGGGGGCGTGTTGTTGTTGTTGCTGCTCCACCTTTGATTCCCTGAGTAATTGGCGGCAGTGGGGCTGGAGGTGGGGGTGGAAGGGGTAGTAGGGACGCGTTGATGGGACCCTTCTGAAGGCCACTGGTTGTAGCAGCGATTCATCAATAATTCATTTCCATTGCCATATATGTCCATGTGTTGTAGTGCATTTATGTATACATATAAGCAAAGGCCATTCAAAAACACTCATACAAACACCCAAAAAAGAGATATCAGAATAGAAACATCCAAAAAGAGATATCCAAAACTAAAGGAGTGACCATATAGAGTCTAGAGGATTACAATGAAGGCCAGAGAGCAAATTTTTATTCACACAAAGGTGCCAAAGTATGAATAAAATGAGAAAAGGGATTAATCAATCATTCATTTCCATTGCCATAGATGTCCATCTGTTGTAATGTATTTATGTGTACATAAGAAAAGGTCATTGAAAAAGACTCATAGGACTACAATGCAGGTTTATTACAATTATTGTATCAGTACTTAGACTTTAAATTTGACTCCAGGTATAATTGAAACTCTGCTATAAAGTGAGTGATATATTGCAGCGACAACAAGGTGCTATGCATTTTGAGGGTGAAATAAGTTAATTAATTTGAGTGTATAAAGATGCCTATGCACGTCAAGAATTTTTATCCTTTTTCAATCCAATAGCATATCTATTAATTGCAATTAACTGCAACATACAACACTAATAATATATGCTCAGAAAACTTCACATATCTAAGTGGGGATATGATTCTTGTTTTAAGAAAAATATGTGTATGGTTTGTGTACAAGCTCTATTCACCACTGTAAACGGATTCCAATTAGTGAATTACCTACAGCTCAAGCTTTTCCATAGGACCCACAGGATCCATAAGAATTCATGTCTAATTTTCTACAAGTGGGCACACCATTCATTTTTACCTTGGCATACAATGAATTGCGCTGGANTCAAGCTTTTCCATAGGACCCACAGGATCCATAAGAATTCATGTCTAATTTTCTACAAGTGGGCACACCATTCATTTTTACCTTGGCATACAATGAATTGCGCTAGACTTGCACAAAGCTTCCTTCCATGGCATCCTCTTGTAAATTTTCTATAGAAGGTTTACGAAGGGAACCGAGAGATTTTCTCCTGTACACGTAAATTGGAGGCCAACCTGTTACTTGACAGCTTCCAATATTATCCATAAAATCATATCAAATAAAAAATTATCTCACAACAAAAATGGGATTAGCCATAAAAAAAAATATTCACGCAACTACAAAATCCTTTCAGACAGAATGTTAATATTAGAATAAAATAAGTGCAAACAATCCTCTCAGGCATAAGATATGAATGACTAACTTAATGAGATAATGGAAGAAAGGTCACAAGAGAAAATAAGCCATAACAATAGGGAAGTAGGATCACATAAATGTTTAGAATTTTGGAAGGAAAACTAGAAACATGTTCATAATAGAATCAAGGGAGTAATTGATTGGAATATAAATGCAAACGAAGGCATGGGGTTATTATAAATCTTGAAATGTAAATTGGGGTTATTATAAATTTTGAGATGCAAATTAAGGTAACTATAAATTTTCACATAGCATATACCTCAAGCATTCAATGCGAAAATTATTGCATTGGAGAGCAACCACGGTTCAACTTATGGGTGTTTAGACATGCATTGTTTGTAAGATTGAGTGCCTATACTCATTTACTATTAATACCATTGGCACTAGCATTAGGTATCATAGTGTTTACTATTATCATCTGTCATGTTGTCCTTATATCAATCTTATTGCTCTGGATTCAATGTCAATTCCATACCCTGATACATAATAGAATCCAATATAAATGTTGCAATCCTGACAATCCTAAAATCCTAAAAACTATTAAGTCAACTAATTTTGAATGAGATATGAGATTCTACTTTCTCTATATTTAAGTTTGATGAGGTTGGAACCACTCTCAAACATCATGAAGCAATTAATGGTAATGTTAAACATTACCATTAATTGCCAATATTTTTATCTAATATAATAAAAAAACCAAGTCAAATTGAATCAAATGGACAGATTTAGAGAAGGAAATGCATCATACATATGTTGGTACAGCTTGGAAATGCATTTCTAATTGTATGAAACATGTTTCCCACAAGTTGGATGCATTCATACAGTTGAAAATGTATTTCCAAGCCATGCGACATATGTTTTCACATTTATGTACCAAAACGTGCATGATACAAACCACATTATGTATTTCCTACAACTTAGGTACTTCCAATTCTAAAATTTAGAGATTATTAAATCACATAACCATTTGCAAGTATCTTTTAAATTTGGGAATTCCTATTTTTAGGATATTGAACAGGCTTTGGAGATTGTGCTTTATGCTTCTTTACAGTCAAATTTTCTACAATACGGTTAACCAATTTCCTCATAAGGTGGCTATCATAAGGATCTCATAGAACATTGTGCAAATCAACCAAATTCCTCCAGGTTGAACACTTTTATTCTCGGGCATGATTGCCCTATCCAAAACCCATTAGGTGCATTTTCTGGTAATTTTTTCCTAGAATCATGCATTGGACATGTGTCAAATGCAACCATACCATTATGGGTGCTCCTTTTAAGACAAATCGTTGACCATATCCAGTGGGATTGTGCCAACAATCCTCCTCAAGATAATAGTTTCTATATTAATGGGTGCCCAAATAAAAGGGAAGTGCTTTCTCCAATTCATTGGCAAACTTCATCAATAGTGGACCTCATAAAATAATGTGCTAGAAACCATCAAATGTGGTTGTTATAACAACTTCCTTAAAATGTGGCCACCTCCAATAACTGTGCACCAAAATATAAGTTCTCAACATGGAAAACTCTAAAGTAACCCTTAATCGATGGGTATTTGTCTCCAGCTACCTCCTTGAGTAAAGGATTGAATGTGCTTCTCTTGTAGGGGTCACTGCCTTGGGTGATGAATCAGATCAATGCCAAGCCTAAAGGCTATATGACACCCCAACAGATAACTAACAACACTGCCACAGGCTGATCTTAGCTACAAAATAATTCCCCAGACTTGGTAAATTAAAAGGCACTGAAGACAGTCCAAAAAATCACACTAAGCTAAGTGTAAGTGGAATAATATATCCACCATTGGGAAGAGCTTATAATTATCCTTAAATAGAAATAGAGTTAGTGATTCAAGAACTAACAAACATTTTAATAGGGGCAACTCTATTGCCAAGTATCACCTTCACAATTTTTGTATATTACATGATGACATTCATATCTTTACAACTGGTATGAATCCCAAGTTTAGGACTACTCATAAATGCCTCATCTACCTTATAAAGTGGGCAATTCACAATGGAGGATCTTTACCATTTAGTCCTTCTGGAAATGAAATGTTAGTCAAGGGCACAAACCTGCAGATCAAGTGATTTGGATGCTGACATTGTTGATCCATAATCCCCCTAACAACTTGTGATGTGACAAGGATTCAAAATCGGAGCAAAACTATNAAATGTTAGTCAAGGGCACAAACCTGCAGATCAAGTGATTTGGATGCTGACATTGTTGATCCATAATCCCCCTAACAACTTGTGATGTGACAAGGATTCAAAATCGAAGCAAAACTATGTCTCAAAATACCAAATACATATCAATATTCCTTTGGGAAGAAATCTTATTAATACTCAAAAAGAAAATACTAGGACTTATGAGTAATGTGGGAATTCTATGCGGTGGTGTTGAATGTGGGAAAAGTATTGCTAGGATTTATCCTCAGCATTTTAATAGTTNCTTATTAATACTCAAAAAGAAAATACTAGGACTTATGAGTAATGTGGGAATTCTATGCGGTGGTGTTGAATGTGGGAAAAGTATTGCTAGGATTTATCCTCAGCTTTTTAATAGTTAAAATAATGGTTATGAGGTACCTATAAGTAATACTGCCACCACAACGCAAAATCATGGCCAACCTCTATCTCAACATTAACATCAAGTGATATCTTCTACCACAGAAAGGGACTTCTAGGCCTTGCAAGAGTAGTGTATTGAAAGTGGGAAGCAAATCAATAAAGTATGTCCTCAAAGGGAAGGCCTAGATAAATCCACACAATATCTACATATCTAATTTTACATGGCTACTATATATATACCGCTTCTTTCTTTTCATATTCTCAACATGTCAAAATGGAACATTTCTTACACCTTAGCAGAGTTCATATTTATGACTAGTGGCCAACTTATTTTGTACAAAAAATTTCAAATCTTCTAACTATTTTGAACAAGGAGCTTCCAAAAGCCTTGCCTAAAATCTTGAATGATTACTATTCAAATGGTAGTGAATGAATAGGTTAGCTTCCATACTCTAAAATTCTCTTTCTTGGCTTCTTACATTTCGTGTGTGGTAAACATGTTCCATACATAGCAAACCATCAATCCCACCACTGAAGTTGACATTTCTTCCATGAAAACCAGAACTGTGATATAGAAATAGAATATCTTAGTATATTATAATATAGAAAACAAATAAGATTTTGTGCAAACAATAAATGGATAAAAATTAATAAGAAAACATGAACCAAAACCTCACCTTCATAAAGATGCTAGTTTGTTTGAACCACAAATGTTTGTGGAGTTGTCAAATGCAGATGGGTTCACATAAGCATAACCTATAGAACAGTCTCTAGGATGTCCTCCTCCAAGTTCTCTTAAATTGGTTTGTGAATTTTTACTTAGAACACGTTGTAGAAGAAACAACTAGTTACTACACAAGGGATACAAGTAAAACAAGCCTATGAAGTCAATCTAAATGCATGGAATGTTTTCAATTGATATGAAGGGATACATGATACTAACAAATTGAATATCTTACAAGGATGTATAAGATTCATAGATTACATATTTCTTAAATATCCAAATATAGCTTATAATTTGTTACCCTTCCTACAATCGTAGCATTGTTTAATAAGACAGTTCTTACCACTTTTGACTACACAGAGTATAGTTGTTTAGGCCCTCTTTTTGACCTTGTGAGTCGAAGTTTTCTATTCCTCTTAGTGGGGATTCATGTTTAACACTTTCTGCATGCCACTTGTTCATTGAAACCATTCCTACTACCTGATGGAGCATATTCCTGGGGGCATTATCAACGTATCATTTCTAGAAATCACCTGTACTGGTAGTCATCTTAAATAGCTGGCTATATCCCAAGTGATTCATATTAATTAAAGGTTGCAAATCATCTTCCCTTTGAGGACTTTTCCCGGTATAATCGCTCCCATATTTTTCCTCTAGTTCGTTCCAAACCTGCTTACTATAACCACAATGCAAGAATAAATGACAGTTTGTCTCTACATTTGATTGGCATAAATAATAAATACTAGGACCTTGTTGATTGATTTTCTGTATGATATCCTAGGTTAGAACCTTTTTTTGAAGTAAACATCACAAGAATTTTTTTTTCTTGGAAGGGTACTTAAACTTCAATAATTGTTTCCACCACCAGGATGAATTTTCTCTATCACCTCCCTATCTTAAGTGCTTACACCCTTCCTTTAGAGTGTATTCTCCTATAGGTGCATGTGCCCATATTAACTCATATCCCTTGTATTTTATTCTTACATGGCTATATATTAGGCTTTCCAATAGGTTCCTTGAAATGACTTCTTCTAATTCCCTAAAAACTAATATCTCAACTGATATTTAGCCTTACACCCATAGGTTTGTAAGTACACATTTTTTATTTGAGACAAGAAACAATCTTGTCATTCCTCAATTTCTAAATCATATTAACATATATCTTACATTCCATACTACTTCCCACCCAAGGATATTCCCCTCGCCTCATTGTTTAACCTTTTCCAACCCTCTAGACCAACCCCTCTCCAAATATAGAAAAGTATTTATTGTTAAAAGAATTAATAAGTCCAGTCCATTCATAAAGAACTTATGTCAAATACTTCCAAAACCTATGGTATTAATCAAATACAGACAGAATATAAACCGTATTACACAAGAATAGTGTTTGTAAATTAATACATTGTTCTGGTAGCAATTTAGCAGCGGAAAATAATAAAACTAGCAGATTGTCCGCTAATTAATACACAGGAAATTCATGATAGAAGTGATGAAAGGCACTTCAACACACAAGTTTTTGGTCAAAATTTGACCCTGGAAAAACCCCACCCCTTGGGGAACCAACATGCAAGAGAATTTATTATTAAGATGAGAAATAAATGATACAACACATAAATTACTTTCAGTATACAGTACTGTACCAGCNGGAAAAACCCCACCCCTTGGGGAACCAACATGCAAGAGAATTTATTATTAAGATGAGAAATAAATGATACAACACATAAATTACTTTCAGTATACAGTACTGTACCATCACCTTAGGAAATGTGCCAAACCCACAGTTACTAACAATAAAAACATTGTACAGTCAACTGTACAACTCACCCTTGCTAATTTCATCCTTCAAATCTATTTACAAAAAAACCTAGAAATATGTGCCAAAACAATTCAAAAATCACAGCATTAAATGTACCTCGATTTCTGTGCAAATACTTAGTTGTACAATCCTCAATTTCAGTTCCAACTCCATAGTATGGCCTCCTGGGAATGATGTACAGACAAAAGTGTACTCCAATTAGTGCATTGTGAATCGTGCTCACTCCATTCTCTTGAAAAGTGCGCCCCATCTCTTCTACATTGTCTTCATTTACTGCACCANTGATGTACAGACAAAAGTGTACTCCAATTAGTGCATTGTGAATCGTGCTCACTCCATTCTCTTGAAAAGTGCGCCCCATCTCTTCTACATTGTCTTCATTTATTGCACCAAACTTCTCTGGAAAAGTGTGGCCAACACTAGTAGACTTCACCTAGGAATGTGTTCCCTTCATTCTGCTTAGTTGTACTCTCTCTCTTACATTGAAAATCGTTCCCTCAAGGAGACTCCTCTCCCCTTCTTGGAACTCATGCTAAGACATTATGCATAATTTTCTAAGTATTTCTAATCCAATTCAAGACAGTTTCAGGAGAGATATACTTCTGGAGAACTNCCCTTCATTCTGCTTAGTTGTACTCTCTCTCTTACATTGAAAATCGTTCCCTCAAGGAGACTCCTCTCCCCTTCTTGGAACTCATGCTAAGACATTATGCATACTTTTCTAAGTATTTCTAATCCAATTCAAGACAGTTTCAGGAGAGATATACTTCTGGAAAACTACTCTACACCATAGTCCTTTTCCTTTTACCAATTTCCATACACATTTAGTTTCAAGTGCTTTGGATAAATAGAAAATGTTCTTTTGACCTCATCCTCCCTCTTCCTTGGGTAGGTAAACCTTTTCCATTTGACCCATGCGATTTCCATACACATTTAGTTTCAAGTGCTTTGGATAAATAGAAAATGTTCTTTTGACCTCATCCTCCCTCTTCCTTGGGTAGGTAAACCTTTTCCATTTGACCCATGCGATGCCCTTATTTTTGTCATCTTCCCTAAATGGCATATACTTCAATAAATAACTTCAAGATTAGTATCAATTGAATCCTAGTTCCACATGCTTTTCCATAGTGATATTTTGTCAAAGGAAGCATGATAAACTAGTATAAGATTTTTGTAGTCATTATACTTTTTCTAAAAAGAAAATGGTATTCATTCATTATATTTATGACATCCAAACTCCTAAGCCACCAACCTTGCCAATGGTATAGATAGTTTCCCTATCCCATATGACCACCCATTAACACTACCACTGCCACCAACTAAATTCATTCATTATATTTATGACATCCAAACTCCTAAGCCACCAACCTTGCCAATGGTATAGATAGTTTCCCTATCCCATATGACCACCCATTGACACTACCACTGCCACCAACTAAATAGTTAATAGGAAGAAGGGATATTCAAACAATACCAAAATTAAAAATGACAAGGATGAAAACCTGGAGCTGCTTTGCAAGAGCCACAACTACATCTAGATTGGCATTAGACTCCTAATACATAGAAAATCAATTTTNACCAAAATTAAAAATGACAAGGATGAAAACCTGGAGCTGCTTTGCAAGAGCCACAACTACATCTAGATTGGCATTAGACTCCTAATACATAGAAAATCAAATTTTTTTCAACATATATATCAACATATAGGAGATGATCATGTATTCTCGATTATGATTCAACATAAGAATGTTAGTCATTATGGTAGTTACTTTGACCGATTCGAATGTAAACTTATTTCTATACTAGGACTGTTCNAGATGATCATGTATTCTCGATTATGATTCAACATAAGAATGTTAGTCATTATGGTAGTTACTTTGACCGATTCGAATGTAAACTTATTTCTATACTAGGAGTGTTCACTGGAAGTTCATTTACTTCCAGCTTAGTAGCTCCCAAATCGGAACCTAGTCTTGATGCTATTATGTCATCATATCCCCCACCGATTGTCTTCATACAATTAGCATGACCCAGAAGGTTGATGTTTGAACTAGAGTGCATTCTCTCAATATTTGAACTAAAACCTAGACTTGGTATGCTTAATTTCCCATGGGTAATACCATGATTCCTTTCTTGTCTAACATTATCTACAACTTTTGAACCAGTTCCAGAATTGATAACTACTTTATGAGAGAAAGGCAAGGTTCCACAAACTGAATTCCTANATTTCCCATGGGTAATACCATGATTCCTTTCTTGTCTAACATTATCTACAACTTTTGAACCAGTTCCAGAATTGATAACTACTTTATGAGAGAAAGGCAAGGTTCCACTTACTGAATTCCTACAATGAACAATAGGACCAAATTAACTCTTTAAAAAACAAATGCTTACTCAAGGACTGCTGAATAATTTCCATTGAAGTGCTTCTTTATCCCTATCAGTTTCCACCATGCTACGGAACTGGGCAAAGGCATAAGTATGAACAAGAAACGTTGTTATATATTCAATCTCTCCAAAAGGAGAAAACTAATTTATCAAGCTCATTTCATCCACGTTCATGTAATTTGAAAAACCTATCTATAAAACTTCACTTTGCTTAACATCCATATCCATTTTATGGATATCAAAAGATGCATAAGAATTGTATCCTGGAACCCTTAAATCTCTAAGGCCTGAAAACATGTAATTTGAAAAACCTATCTATAAAACTTCACTTTGCTTAACATCCATATCCATTTTATGGATATCAAAAGATGCATAAGAATTGTATCCTGGAACCCTTAAATCTCTGAGGCCTGAAAAGCCAACAACTTTAGTACATCGTCTATTCTCTCACAGTATCAGATGTAAAACTCCTACATCCATATGTTTTGCATATCTATAAATCTATCTATAATTAATTGTAGAAAATTAAACATGAAATATATTGTCACTAGATCCAAAGGATATTCTAGTTCCATAGTAGCTTCAGTAGGACTATTATATTGAAATCACACATCCACTCCTAAATAAAGTCACATGACAAGTTGACNTGTAGAAAATTAAACATGAAATATATTGTCACTAGATCCAAAGCATATTCTAGTTCCATAGTAGCTTCAGTAGGACTATTATATTGAAATCACACATCCACTCCTAAATAAAGTCACATGAGAAGTTGACAACCTACAACACTTTTAACATAGTAGTAGAAAAAGTATTCCAAAAAGAAAGTATGAACAATCTATTACAAAAGTACCATGGATGGCCAGAATCCATCTCCCAAAGTAGTAAATAAGTATCCACGACAATCTAAAACCAGGAGAACCCAATTTGTACAGTTTAAAAATCTTGCAATACCCAATGCAAACACATAATGGGTTGTCAATGCTTCAATTATATTTGTATTTTGCATCACACGAAGATGGGGTAATTGCAACAACTTCAAGGTAAACACAAAAGGCACAAAGTATCTTGTTTACAATACTATGGGCTCAAGGATGCTGCTGGATGAATAATAACTGAAAGTGTNATGGGGTAATTGCAACAACTTCAAGGTAAACACAAAAGGCACAAAGTATCTTGTTTACAATACTATGGGCTCAAGGATGCTGCTGGATGAATAATAACTAAAAGTGTTGCACCATGAAATTACCACATAATATATTGGAAAAATATCCAAATATTCTACATGTGTTTCCTTCAACTTGAAATGTATCATGTAAATCACCCACAAAGTGGTGACAAATTTTGTAGAATCAAGCACCATGTATACACCCTCACTGCTAAGAATATAACAGTAAGCTCCTGAGTTTTAAGTGATAAGACAACATAGTTTCATTCCTTAAAGAGATTGTAATCAAGACAGATATTCCCACAGCATGAGTTTCTTCGGCAACGATNAACAGTAAGCTCCTGAGTTTTAAGTGATAAGACAACATAGTTTCATTCCTTAAAGAGATTGTAATCAAGACAGATATTCCCACAGCATGAGTTTCTTCGGCAACAAT
>LPNX010239965.1:998-26239 GCA_001517045.1 Pseudotsuga menziesii | reverse complement strand
TTGAACAATCAGTGAATTGCCAACGCTCTTGAAACATTTACAAATTGTGCTTCTTCTGAATATAATGCTCTTTTTTCCTCCACAATTGCAATGATGTCTGTCAAATACCTCTCCAGGTTATTATAAACTAGTTTATAGCAAATATGTCCATGTTAGATATTTCAAGTTTCACAAGAACTCCTAATAAATTCTCTAGCTAAAAGATTCCATTGTTTTCCATCTACAAATGGCAAAGCACACTATATAAATAATAACCCGCCATTGAAACATTCCTCTTTTATCTATCCTTCATAACTATATTCTTATAATAATGCAATCCTTTAATCATCACTTGGCCACAGTTGTCTTAACAAAGGTGAATAAGCCTGCACTTATGAGCATGTTCGGCTAATCCATTCCTAGGACAAATTTACTAATTATTGCCATATCCCATTTACAGTTTATAATTATTTTACAATATACCGATAATCATTGCTTTTTCATTCACATGGTTTCCCCTATCCATCACACTCAGTTTGTAGCCTTTTGTGATATATGCACAATAAGTGTAGCCATTTTTACTGATGTCTCCATGTGTTATACCTAATGCAGCAAGAGAAATGGCTTAGACATCTTTGGATCCACCATGGAGGAATGAGGAGTTTTTCACCTGTGAAAAAGGTTCAATTCCCATGAGGGCATCCAGCCCGAGCCCCTAAGGTTGCAATCGGGAAACCAAGGTGTTAAGGTCGAATGTTACAACTTACAACTAACCCTCTTATCATCCTAAAGACCAGACAATAACCATAATGACTGTGGCCACAATTTTAAAATGGTAGACTGGTGCAAGGGAAGATCATAATTGATCCTACATGAAATTAACAAATATCCTTCAATTGGGGTTTGGTCGTGGAAACCAACAATCCATCCAAAAATCATCTTTTCAAAAAATCTTCTTAATGAGATAATTTAATTTTTGAACAATTTATCTCATCTCTTTCTTTGTGTTGTGCATTTTATCTACCATTTAAATGTTTTCCAAAGCCAAATTAGTTTGAGGACAACTCTCCATACATTGCATCATTTAATTGCCTGACATTAAAGTTTGAAACCCATGATGATTTGAACATGCCAGCATGCCGCAAGGATCAAATATTGAAGGTTAATCTCCTATGGAGTCTCTTTTTCTATCGGCACTTTCCATGTACTGAATTTTATATTTTTTTCCTTTTTTTCAGTTTCTATTACCCGGGTAACGCTGCTGCTTGTAAGAAGAACAAGATTCCAAATAACAGAAAAAGAAGTAAAAAACCTAAGCATAACAAACAGCCTTTCAATTTTAAATGTTGCAAAATTCTAGAAAACAGTGAACATTGACATCAAAAAAGAAATCCATACTTCACCTGATCACTAAGCATTTCCCTGTGAATTCCAAACCGACTGTAAGCACCAAAGTAACTCTCATTAATGGTATTAATTTCCTTTTCTCCGCATTTGAAAAAGTTACTTGGGATCTTTTATCTTTTGTCTTCACGATAGAAGACTGTCTAGATGTCTCCTCTACTATGATGACACCATTGGACTTATTATTATTTGTCTTAATACCATACACTTATTTTCTATTATTAGCTGCACCAGGACCTGTAGTTCTACTAGCTAATTCTGTTGTGCCAAGATTTATAGAAGCTAAATCTGAGATTTCATCATCGGTCAAACTGTCAACCAAATTTTGTACATATTTCAAGCAAACGCCTCCAAGTTCTCATAGTAATTCCTCTTTGTCAACCACATCATCCCCGTTGATGTTCTCCATGGTGTCTTCCCATTCCTCTTCAAAGTTGTACAGCATGGAATCATCTTGCAAGAAGGGAGCAAGATATTTGTCATCTTGTAGATAAATCCACCATCTCTGCTATGATGTGAATCTGAGGAAAAGCTAGAATGGCTGGATGCTTGTATATTCTTAAGAAGAGCTTCATTGGAATCTTGGACTGAACCACAGCTCCAACATCTATTTTCTACCACCTAAGAAGTAAAAAAGGATTATGTCAAAATTTTGATCTCAGTTCAACATCATACCATTTATTCATTTGTTTGAATAATGCAAAATACAGAATGCAGCTTAAAAGCTACTTGAAATTGAAAAAAAATGACAAAACATAATAAAGGAATGGACTAAACCGGTATCAAATAACACAAAATGAAGCCTTAAAATTGATTTTTTGCCACCCAACTGGTGATTCACCTTTCAAAGGATGGATTTGGTTTCTTAGTTCAGCATTAGTGTATGTGTGTGGCACATTTTCTCCGTAATGAAAATTACATTGACACATCCATAAGTTATGATGGAAGCATTTGCACCAAGAAAAATTGAAAATTTATATCGTCATAAAACATGTACAGGTTCTCCCTCGGTGAAGATTTTGGCTTCTTGGAGAAATGATCAGATTACACACTTCATTTGATTTATTTTCCTTGGCCTTATGCAAAATTGTTTGCCTCTAACTCTAAACTCCCCCTCTGTGGAGTCAGATCACAATATAATATTGAATGGTACTGGCAATTACAGAACCGTTGGCCCATATATGAAGATAAGCTCCCCTTCTTTATCTCCTTGCTACTTTACAATTTGTTGTAAGTAATGCCTTCACCTATTATGCTTCTTCTAGTCTCCTCTGTCAAAAAGTAATTCACTTGTCATCACTCCCTGTTGGAGACATTTACCATCAAACACACTCTTTCAGTCAAATTGGCCTAGTTAAACCACTATCCTAAGTATAATTGACATTAATTGACATCAGTGGAGCATTAATTGCCATCATCTAGTCACACCCATGCCTACCTACAGTCAAGGAGGCTAACTTAGCCTTCTCCTACAGTCAAGGAGGCTAACTGGAGCACTCCGGGGGTGATTTGAGTGACATTAATGCACCTAATTGCTAACTGGTGGTTACAATTAGTTCAACCAGTCAGTTACAATCAGTTAAGGTGCCTCCTGTCATTAAATATATTATTTATTATTATTTAATGATCCGGAGTCAACAAGGCGCCTCCACCAACTTCTGATGGTCAGTTCAACTTCAGTTAACCTTATCAGGGTTCATTGAAGTCATGGAGCACTAGCACTTGATGCTTCGCTTGCTATGACATGTGTTTGATCTCCTTGAGTTGATATTCAATCACTTATTGCACTCCGAATTCAGTTAGGGTTTGGTGAGTCAATTAAGGTTTTGGTCAAGTGGTTAACTGAGTGTGAACCAATGGTTGAGAGTCAGTTAAGCTGGACTCACTCACTGAATTCTAATTGTCTCCTTAGGTATTCGAATTCTTCATGGATTCAAGCTATTGCTTGACATTGTCATTGTAACCATTCATTGTTTGTTGAATATACAGAGAGGAAACCATTTTGGTTCCGATTAACACCATTTCATGAGTATCTGTTGATTATTCTTTCATGAGATTGATTCTTAGTTCCTAGATCATGTGCAAGAATTAATATGGTATCAGAGCATATGGAGAATCAAAGATCTATCTCTCAAGAACAAGCATTTTGACAGATTTCTCCATGAAATTTGAGGAATAACTCAAAAATCCAGCACTACACCAGAAGCCAAGGCTTACCACTCAATACCCCAAGTAAAGAACTTGTTGATCAAGCTTGCCTGATTGACTATGCTGGGTGTGATGAAAGCCTAAAATGTGTAGGTTGTCCGACTTTATGGTGCCCCTTTTGTTTTGATTTGCAGGTCTTAACAGGTACAACTTCGAATGGACTCATCAATCCCTCTTCTCACCCCATTCACAAGCTATTCGGAATGGAAGTTGAAGATGATTGCATCTCTGAAGAGACGAGGTCTCTATGAGGTGTCTATTGGACTTGGAAAAGAGTCTTATGAGAATGAGAATGACTGGCTAAATGATGGTGATATATCTTTTGGAGCAATATGTCTGGCCCTTTCTCCTAGCTTGTAATACCTTATTGATTCTACTGAATACCCAAAGAATTTCTGGACAATATTGGACAGAACCTTTGGCAAGCACAATGAGGATCATAATAGTACTTTGGAGATCACAGCCAGCACCACAAGAGTTCTTTATTCAAAATTCTTGGCCTCTACTCTCTCTGATGAAGTTGTTCAAGATGAAGATGAAGCAGAATCTTCTACACATTCAATTCGAATTGAAGAAAGTCTCCATGAAGTGAGTCCTTCTCCTGATGCTCCGGAATTTCATGAGATATTTGATATCTCATCTCCTCATATTTCTGAAACAGAAGAAGACATTTGAATCTCTGATATTGAAGAAAAATACTGCTGCACTTCCATGCAAACATTCACCGGTGATTTTCCTTTGAATTCTGTGCAAAATTTACCAGTAATTGCTTCCGAAAGTGAAGAGAAATTTTATTTTTCTCCCTCTAATGTTGCTGATGGTGTGAAAATATGTAATACCTTGGATATTTTGGAAAACATATCATATTACAAGAGTGATCAATTCACTCCCCATGATCTAGATCTTCTAGCAAATTCCTGCAGGATTGCATGCACCAAAATTCAGAATTTTGAAGAAAAAGACAACTGTGCATCCACCGTCTCAATTGACCATACTTTTGGATCTGATATGAACCTTATTGGATCTGATATGATATTATTTGGATCTGATATGATATTTCTTGGTTCAAAATTTCATGTTCATAAACCTTCAGTACTGCTTGTAGTTGTTCTCATCAACGGTGTGAAGAAACAAGTACCGCAAGTCTCCTACAAAAATGCTGCTGGGGATTTGATTTCATTTCACAGTTTTGGATCTGTTCTGAACTTATTTAGATTTGATTTAAATTCTGATATGATATTATTTTGTTCATATTTTAAAATTCAAGAGCTTTCAGTCATGCTTGTAGCTGCTGTCACCAATTTCGGTGTGAAAAATCAAGTACCGCAATTCTTCTCCAAATTTGCTTATGGGGATTTGGTGTTAGTTTCCTCTTATGAGGTTGCTGATATTTTGTTTTGTGATTCATTAGTTATTTCAGAATCTATATTAGATTATGGATCTCAAGCATTCACTCTCTAGAGTCCCAGGGATTCTCTACCTTTGGTCACAAGCTCATCTCCTCACAGAACTAGTAAAGAGGAAGACATTCTGCATCCGCTTGGACACTTGCTCCTAAACATTGGGGCTGATTTTACCACTCATGGTTTGCTGTTCAAGGCTGCAACATATCAGCTTCTTGAGTGTTCCACACATGGTTTGAATCCTCAAGAACCTTTGCTCTCTCTTCAGATGATTTCAGCTACTCTACATGGGTCCAGTTTTCACCGTGCGGCTGCTTATATTTCTGATTCAGTTGAGTGCATTGTTCTTCTTCCAAAGTGGAAGATTCCTCCAGACATATTCATTTAGTTTGGATTCAAAGGTTCACATGCACAGTCTCAGGATGCTGCTGCATAGAAGAACCAATTCTTGATTTACTGCTTAGTTTGAGGGGGGGTATTTTTCCCATGAGGTTTTCCCCATTTCCTTGGTTATATTAAGCAGTTACTTTATTGTATAGGGTGACCTAGGGCCTTAGTTGCTAGGGCCCTAGAATTTTTATGCATCTATGTTTTCTAACTCTTCCTGAGTATAGCTTAAGGGGGGGTGTTGGAGACATTTACCATCATACACACTCTTTCGGTCAAATTGGCCTAGTTAAACCACTATCCTAAGTATAATTGACATTAATTGACATCAGTGGAGCATAATTGCCATCATCTAGTCACACCCACGCCTACCTACAGTCAAGGAGGCTAACTGGAGCACTCCGGGGGTGATCTGAGTGACATTAATGCACCTAATTGCTAACTGGCGGTTACAATCAGTTCAACCAGTCAGTTACAATCAGTTAAGGCACCTCCTATCATTAAATATATTATTTAATGATTATTTATTATTATTTAATGATCTGGAGTCAACAAGGTGCCTCCACCAATTTCTGATGGTCAGTTCAGCTTCAGTTAACCTCATCAGGGTTCAGTGAAGTCATGGAGCACTAGAACTTGATGGTTGGCTTGCTATGACATGTGTTTGATCTCCTTCAGTTGAGATTCAATCACTTATTGCACTCCAACTTCAGTTAGGGTTTGGTGAGTCAATTAGGGTTTTGGTCAAGTGGTTAACTGAGCATGAACCAATGGTTGAGAGTCAGTTAAGCTGGACTCACTCACTGAATTCGAATTGTCTCCTTAGGTATTCGAATTCTTCATGGATTCAAGCTATTGCTTCACATTGTCATTGTAACCATTCATTGTTTGTTGAATATACAGAGAGGAAACCATTCTGGTTCCGATTAACACCATTTCATGAGTATTTGTTGATTATTCTTTCATGAGATTGATTCTTAGTTCCTAGATCATGTGCAAGAATTAATACTCCCTTCCAGCAGGACATGACCGAAATCTGACGCCGTAGTTATGTCCCATACTCCCAGAACATTAAAATGGTCCAATGTATAATTAGTCAATCTAACCACCATAGAATCGTTCTTATAGGTTCTATTCAGCTTCTGCAATGATATAATAAACCCATTAGTCAAATTCTCAAAATCATCCCCATAGGCCCCCCACCAATAAACCTCGACCCCTTCAATCATATCAAAATTGGTCACCATGATGGAGCAACCATCCAATATATTGATCACCGCTTGGAGATGATGCTGTACCATCTCAAAATCTGTTGAAACCCCTACGATGGAGCTACTGAGGGTCCAATTTATTTTCAAAGAATCTGCATCTGAAAAACTTCCCAACATACCCTAACCCATGAAAACTATGATCTGGAACAAAAACAACAATCCCCGCATGTTTACCTCCATCGACGAATCGCAACATCCCAGTCCAGAGAGATACAAACACGCTAAGAAAATTCAAAGGAAAAAATCTTCTAGGCCGCCTGGAAATTGAAAATATTCACATGAAATTATCAGAGTTTAATGGTTTTCCCTAAATTGGTTTGCAGCTGAGACATACCTTTAGGTACTTGGAGATATCTACCGCAAATTGGAACCAAATTTTAGCAAGACTGTTCACTGAGTCGATCTGTGTCCCATAGATGAAGACTCGGATAAAATGCTCTCTCGATCCCGTAAATGTTGTTGTGGATCTGGGTGCTGTTATTTTTGGTGTTTAGGAAGGTCGTGGTTGTGGCCTTGGCTTTAAGGTGTGTTTTTGGTGTGTTTTTCTATTTGTTGGTGTAGTTGGGGTTTTAATTAATTTAATTAAATATGAGCATATTTGTTGGTGTAGTTGGGATTTTTATTAATTTAATTAAATATGAGGATGTTTATAGGTATGGCATGCTTTTCACAATTTAGATAGGCATTTGGAAATTTATTTTACAAAATATATAAGGTGTGTTTTTCGTGTGTTGTTCAATTTGTTGGTGTAGTTGGGATTTTCATTAATTTAATTAAATATGAGCATGTTTATAGGCATGGCATGCTTTTCACATTTTAGATGGGTATTTGGCAATTTATTTTTACTTTTTTTTACTTTTTTTTGGAAACTCTAAGCAATCACCAATGGGAGTAAATATTTGGACCTTTAAATTTTGTTTCATCCTGTAAATCATTAGTCTCAACCTCAACCATTGGCCTTTCGCAATTATATTTTGATTTTTTTAATTCGGTGTAAATCATTAGTCCCAAGGTCGTATCCAAATTAGCCTATAAAAACTATAATTATATGCCAAGGTTATGTAAATTAGCCTTATAATTAACATTATATGCCAAGGTTTAGTGGGTTTAAAGGTTTAGTGAGTTTTTTTATATGTCAAGGCCATGTCCAAATTAACGTCATATAGCTGGGTTGCATTAATTAAATTTTGTTAATATAGGGACATGAAAATACATATTCTATATATGTTAGAATTTAATAAATTGTACAAATTCATTGTCAAATTTATAATTTTTTTCATTACTGGAGTGACAACTAAAAACGACCAAATAAATGACCAATTGTTATGTGGTCATTTTTAGTCTAGATATCCCATGACCAAATTTGGTCATTTATCTTGGTCGTTTTTAGCTGGTTTTTATCCCATGACCAAAAGTGGTCATTTACCTTGGTCTTTTTTAGTTGGCTCACTTAAATTTATCAATTTTGGTCATTTATCCCTTGAAAAAAACTCTGGTGACCAAAAGTTTTGGTCTTCTGGTCACTAATATCTCATTTTCCACTAGTGTTTTAAGTTTTTAAGTCAACATGGTGTTAGCACCTAGTTCGTACTAGTGCTAAATTTTGAAGAACTTTGCAGGCAAGATTAGAGCCATTCTGAGTTGAGCAACTAACAGGGGAAAAGGCCAATAGGAAAGGAGGAAAAAGATCCGAAAAATCCCTTATCATAGGACCATGAAGGAAATCATGAGGTTCTACAGGTTACGTAGTGGTCAAAATGAACGGCACAGATTACTCAGTGGTAACAAGCAACGGTTGCTAAGGATTTCGTGGGTAAAGTTGCACAGAGAGATAACATGGTGAGGGATCACAAATTGGGTTACACCCTCTAGGTTTTGATGGTCGCGATATAAGGGCGTCATAAGTCTACAACTAAAAAGAATGTCGCGGTAGAAACTCGCACAATGTATAAACCAAGTTGGGGCCGTGAAATCTTGTAAGGTCCTCATGATTGAACGGACACGATCTCGGGCAGGCCAGATCCATAGACAATATGTGTTTTCGGGTCCTAAAGTTGTGCGGAGATTAACATGGAGGGACGCTGCAAAAGGTTTGTAGGACCTGAATAGTTGAACGGGCATCAGGTTAGTGACTCAGATTTATTTCGTAGACCGAAAGAGCATGAGGTTTAGTGAGAGGATTTGCTGCAAAATCTGGTAGGAGATCACATTTTGGATGACATAGTTTTGGCGGAGATCTGATTAACAGCTTTGGTGGATTTTTCGATGGATAGGTAAAAGGAGGTTAAAAAGGTAAGCAATTGTGAAATTTTGTAAAGGACCATATCAAGGAACGACTAAGATCCCTCATAGAGGAAATATACAGTCATGATTGATTTAGCAAGGGGAAAAAGTTCAAAGAGGGAAGGATCAGTAAAGGTGCAAAGCAAAGCTATAGCATGGGAAAAATTTGATGATGCAAATCAATCCTGAGGGATTAAAACCATTAAGAGATGTTCCAGAGCGTCACTATCAGAGCAAGCGAGCATGCCTCTCAGATTTTGCATTGCCATTTTGGATCCAATGTGTCTGTTGCATCATATTTCCTATTTAGGTATCAAAAATGGTGAATCTTCCACATCAGGAAGTTTGTTAGGATTTGAATGATGATTCAGGATTTGATCCCCAAATTTTGTAACAAAATTGGGCTTTGTTTCGAGGTTGGTATCGGGAGTCATAGCACTAAAAATATGACCTCAATTGATTAGGAAAGGGTTGGAACTTTCATTCAGGAATCATTTTGCTCTTTTTTTTGTCCCTATAACTTTCTTGGAAGTGTTAATGAGGAACATTCTCCTGCATTTCTGAGATTCATCACACTATTCTACATTTAATTCATTTTTCATGTTTTATCATGCTCATTTCTACGTTATTTCTGGTAATGCGTTGTAGTTGCATATGAGGAATTCATTTCGTTAAGCGCTCCTTGTATCAGATGTTGCATTTGTGATGTGTTTGTGATGACTGTTATAGAATTCGCTCTCAGTTAAGTTCTCTATATCAATAACTACCCTTATTGTTGTTGTTGCTAAAGGTGGTGCAAGAGATTCACCCATAGATACGTGCCTCTTGCTTCGTTGGGATTCTTTCTCTTTCCCCCTATCACCCTTTCAAGATATTTGACTGTTTGTGGCACTTACTTCGCCTCAAAGTACAAACGAAGTTCCCCTCTCATTTTATGTATAATACCCTTGATTGAATTAGTTTTATACTCCATTGCCCAATGATTTTTCCTATTGTCTCTTATACCATCTTTAAATATACCAACACCTAGTTCATATCAGAATTCTAGCCTTATGCATGCTTTTTTAAATCCATATGGGTATGTGAAAGAACCTGTGAGAAGATCGATCCCTCTATGACTGTATTGTCTAGAGTATAGTCTAAAGATTTGTTTGAAATGGTTACCCCTGTGACTTCCTACCAAAACCATAGGAAAATTACAGGGTGCTAACATCTTGGTGCCATTGCCGGGGAACTAATTACTATTATCTCCTCAAGAAGAACGACATTGTTTCACTCTATGACTTGGTTGAGAAGCCAATCCTAGATAGAGAATTGGTTGTACATGCTCCGATGACTCCACACAAATTTTGAAGGTGACTCCACAGGGAAATACCGGTGACCAAAAGAAAAAATACGAGGAGAAACCCTGTTGCGGAGTCATTTCAAGAAGTAATATTCAATCCATAGAGTTTGATTCGAAGGGCCAAAAGGTTGCAAAGGTTAGTCATAAATATTTCTTTCCCTACTAAAGGTGATGTTTCTATCAATGATATATTTGAGCATTGCAATAAAAAATTTGGACTAGCCTTTCCTAGAACTAAATCTAAATCCAGCCTCTCTGACTTGGTGTCTGATACCTATGCATTCAGAGCCTCTAGGCAAGTATTTCCTATGCCTGGCTGACACAAATTTCCCTACATTTACTGTTGATTTATCCTTGTTAAATTCCATTGTCATAAGGAAATTTGCTGCCACATATTTGTCCCCCCTGCTTCCAATCAAAATCTACACTCATCTTCCTGTTTCACAACTCCCCACACTCCTGCAGTTCCTCACGGCTCACTTATCTTTGTCCCACCATTTTTAATTCCCCTTGGAAACCCTGTTATACCTCCAAGGATGGAAAATAGGTTTTCCCCTCTTCATCTTCCTGCTGCTCTTAACAATCTCCCTTTGGGATATTCCGAAAGATTCAAACAATTTAATGGGGATAGATGGTTTTTTATTGAAGAACACCTAGGGTGGTTTTTAAACTAGATCGACCTGGAAGAGGTGGATCACAACGATGTTAAGGTCATATTATTTTCCCAAAGTCTGGGTGAAGAAGCTAGAAAGTGATACAAATACCTCGCAAATGACTCTATCCTAAGCTACCAAGCCTTTGAATATGATTTTAAGGATAAGTGGGTAGACCAAAAGAACCCTAAGCAATATATGTCCTAGTATCATTCCATGAGAAGAGAGAGTGAATCTATCTAGGAGTTTTCAGACAATTTTTTGAAGGTGTACAATGCCATCCTTGCCCAGTTCAACCCCCCCATTGGTTCTGCCCAACTCCAATATGATGAATCTTTTGATAGTGAGTTTACCTTGTGGATAAGTTAAAGGAGATCAGCCTCCTTAGAAGCTATGATGAAAGATGCCATAGAGGTGGAGGCAAACCTTATTGCCGCAAGAAAGAAGAAAAGAGATGAAGGGGAATGGATAAGGGGGGAAGGGGAGTGAAGAAGGGAGGATGGAGAATGGAGAAGAGATGGGGGAGAATGGATAAGAGAGGAAGGAGAAAGAGGAAAGAGAAGGAAATATAAAGAACCTGAACAACCCTCTACCTCTAGCTCACAAGAGGCCAGAATAGACACAATGCTGAGAACCATGGAAAGAATGATGGAGAGGATCTCTATGGATGGAAGACCACCTACCAAGGAAAATAAAGAACAACATAATAGGAATGAGAATTCCAGGAGGCCCCAAGTTATCCAAAATAGGCATATAAACCCTCCTGATCCACCTGTTAGGCATCCATTTCAAGAAAATTGCATGGATCAGTATGGAGAACATCAAGCTGAAGATGAAATCCGTCAGCTGGATACTGACTCTCCCGCCTCCTTCATCACCAAAGAAGAACATGACAATGTTTGTCTGAGAGAGGGGATAGATACCTCCAGATGAGACATATGATTTCAGGAGAGGATATCAACTCACTTTCCTAGATACGCAGGGACAAATCAGCCTAAGAAATAGAGATGTCCTTGTTGTGAAGAATAAAGAAAAAAGAAACAAGGATCCTACCAGCAAGCCTAAAAATGACACACCTCCCACGGATAATTCCCAAAATGCGCCAGAGGCCAAAGGGAAGGAATGAAGAGAAGATAATCTCATAAGTTTTGATCAGGGACATAATTCTTTCAGTCTGGAGGCCAAATTGCAAAGATAAAAATCTTTGTTTCCCTCACTGAACTATTAAAAAATTCAGAGTATCATTCTAAAATTGCCACGGTTCTAAAGCCTCCTGGAGAAATATCTGCCATATCTGATAGCCTAAATATTCAATATGATAGGCCCACCATCCTTTTTCCCCCCATGTTGATGAACCCTCTGATGAAGAAGTTCCCCCTTTCTATGTTACCCTGAACATACATAATGCCATCCTCCATAATGTCATGCTTGATTCAGGAGCCTCCCATAATCTGATGCCCCAGAGAATCATGGATGAACTGGAGTTGGAAGTAACCATACCCTAGAAATATCTCTTCTCTTTTGATTCTAATAAATTCAAGTGCCTTGGCTTTATCAAATACTTGGTCATCTCTCTATCCCAAATCCCTGCCAAAATCGTAGTCATGGATGTGGTTGTGGTTGATATTCCCCCAAAGTTCATAATTCTATTGTCAAGATCTTGGGAAACAAAACTCAAAGGTTCCCTCCACATGAACATGTCATATTCCACTATCCCTGTTTTTGGGATACAAAGAATGATTTTCAAAGAACAAAAGTTGGCGTATATGGTAACTAGCACTGAAAGGACACACAATCACCCCATATATTCTTTGGATAAAAATATGGGGTCTGTTATCTTCTTTACTGAAGGGGATGAAGATAGTTACTGTTTTTGGAATTTCGCCTTAGTGCCTACTTAGGAGGAGCTAGAAGGCGTGTGGGAGGTGATTTTCGGCGGGTCAGCGTGTAAAGAAGGGGCAGTGTGGATGAGGCCCCCCAGATTGCGAGATTTGAATTACTCTTACAAGCTGGATTTTGACTGCACCAACAATGAAGTAGAATATGAGGCTATGATATTGGTGATTCTAGTCTTGAAGGAGCTCCAAGTCAAGAGGGTAGTTTTCCATGGGTATTCTGAACTAATAATTAAGAAAATGACTGGTGAGTATCAAGCCAGACATCCTAGGATGAGGAGCTCTTGGAATGATGTCCAGGACCTCATTTAATGCTTTGAAGAATGCAGTTTCAATCTGATTCCCAAAGTACAGAATTTTCTGGCTAATTCCCTGGACACTTTGGCAGCAGCTTTCATGGTCGCCATGCACCCTATAGGGAAATATGAAATTGAAGTGAGGAACGACCCTTCTTTCCCAGATAACGTGAAGAGATGGAAATTCTTTGAGGATGATAAGAAAATTCACAAGTTCCTCACTCTCACTGGGGAGTTTGAAGGATTCGTTGTTGATGAATAAAATGAACTTCTAGAGGGGGTTCCTCCCATGCAAGAACCATTACAAATCCAGACTGTGGATCCAAAAGAAGTTCTACGGGAAGACGATGTTTCTCCTGTTGAAAATGATAAGAGTGATGAAACTAAGGAGGTTGAGAGCTAGCAGGAATATTTGAACAACCTCTGTGGCAAGGATATTATGCAAATGAAAGGTAATTCCATCCCCAGGGGTCTAGTTCCTCTAGAGAAACTTTTTGATCCTAATGATGTGGCTAGAGAAACTCAACCGATCCAAAGCTGTGAATATGTTGAGGAGGTAAGTACTGGGGTAGAAGAGAAACCTAATATCATCAAAATATCAAGGACCCTTTCATCGGAATCCAAGCAAAGATACATCTAAGTAATGAAGGAGTATTCAGATGTGTTTGCTTGGAGCTACAAGGACCTTAAGGCTTACGATATGAGCATCATCTAGCATACAATAAAATCAAGAAGGACAAGATGTCATTCAAACAAAATCTGAGAAGGATGAACCCCAAGTTGTTGCCCCTGGTAGAAAAAGAGATCAAAAGGTTGTTTGAGTCCAAAATCATTGTAGCCCTCATATTCTCATGCTGGGTCAAAAATCTAGTCCTTGTAAGAAAGAAGAAGGAGGAAATAAGAATATGTATTGACTTCAGGAACCTGAACAGAGTTTATATGAAGGATCATTATCCCCTCTCCAAAATGGACCATATCTTGCAGAAAGTAGTGGGTTCGCAGAGGATCTCCACTCTGGATGGTTTCTCAGGTTATAACCATATTGTGGTGCACCCGGAGGATCAAGAGAAGAAATAATTCACCCCACCCTGGGGCACCTTCATGTATGATGAAATTACATTTGGGCTGATGAATGAAGGAGCAAATTTCTATAGGTCCATGGACATAGCGTTCGCCGATGAAAACGACAAATTTTTGGTCATCTATCTAGACGATATCACTATTTTCTTCAATTCTGATGAAGAACATGTCACCCACCTGTTGAGAATGTTCAAGAAATGTAGAAATATCGGCATCTCCATAAATCCTAAAAAGTCATTCTTTGCTATGAAAGAAAGTAGTTTGTTGGGGCATATAATATCTCAAGAGGGCATTGGGATAGATCCGAAGAGGGTTGAAGCGATCAGCAAAAATGAGCTCCCTCAAAATAAGGTCGAGGTTCAATCGTTTATGGGAAAGGTAAATTTCCTAAGAAGATTCATAGTTGTATTTGATGAAATAGTGAAATATATAACCAACATTCTAGGAAAGGAATGAGAAATCAGGTGGATTCCTGAAACCAAACAATCCTTTGAAGGAATAAATAGGGCCATAGCCGAAGCACCCGTACTTGCAAGCCCTGGTTTTTCCAAATACTTTCTCATATTTTCATTCTCCACAGAACACACACTGGCAGGGGTACTGTTTCAAAAGAACCATGAAGTCCATGAGCAGTCCATTGCTTTCTACAACAAGACCCTAAGGGATGCTCCCCTAAAGTATAGTATCTTGGACAAGTAGGCCTATGCTCTGGTGTAGGACTTAAAGGAATTTTGAGTATACATCCTGCATTCCCATATTGTTTCTCACGTCACCACCAACATTGTGAAAGGCATTCTGACCCAACCTAATCCAGAGGGGTGAAGGGGAAAGTGGATAGAAATTCTGCTTGAGTATGACCTAGAAATCAAGCCCACAAAATTGATCAAAGGCCAGGGGATATCAAAGCTTATGTCCCATTTAGACTGTAATGCTCTCATCTTGCACACGAGTTTTGAATTGTCATTTGAATAACATAATCCTCAGGGGAAGCCAAGTCCCCCAGTAGGTGAGAATTTTCTATCATCCCCGTGGTACGTTGATATCATTTTTTTGTTACGACATCTGTGGGAGGCACTGGGCATGGATAAAACAAGGGCCAAATTCCTCAAACAAAAGGAAACAAGGTTTTGTATCACGAGTGAGAAGTTGCATTGGAAATATCTAGAAGGATTCCTACTAAAATGCATGGATGAGCAGGAATCCAAGAGACTTATTGAATAATTTCATGTACGGGAGTGTGGGGGCCATCACTACTGGAAAACCACAGTAAAAAGGATCATGAGAGTAGGATTGTGTTGGACTACAATATTTTATGATACTCATAATAAAGTGGTTTCCTGCCATAAATGTCATATTTTTGAAGGTAGAAGGAATTTGTTTCCATTACATTTGAATCCTATTCAGGTCGAAGCCCCTTTCCAAAAATGGGGGCTATATTTTATTGGAGAAATTAATACTCATTCTTCAAGGCAGTTTAGGTGGATCCTCACCACCACTAACTACTTCACAAAATGGATCGAGGCCATCCCCACAAGAAAGGATACCAAAATAGTGATCATGCAGTTTCTGGAGGAGCATACTCTATCAAGGTTTGGAGTTTCTAGGAAGATAATCATTGATAATGCTCCAATATTTAAATCAAATAATATGATCACCTTTTGCGTCAAATATCAAATACAGCTAGGGAATTCCACAACCTATTACCCCTAGGGAAACGGACTAGCAGAGTCTTCAAACAAGAGTCTTATAAGGATCATAAAGAAGCTGCTACGGGAAAATAAGAAATCTCGGCACACAAATATAATCCATGCTTTATGGGCTGACATAATTAGTGTGAAGAAGTCTATCGACACTTCAACATTCCAGTTTTTTTATGGTTCAGTGGTAATTTTTCTTAACTCCTTGAGCTTTCCAGTAATGAGATTGTTGCAAGAAGAGGATGTTGAAACCCATCCTACCCAGAGGAGGATGTATCAATTGGTTGAGCTACAACAATAGAGGGAGCATATTTTTGGCAGAACTCAACAATTTCAGGACAAGATGAAAGAGAGTTTTGAAAGAATAACCAAACGTGATGATTTCCAGATAGGGGATGTAGTGTTGCAATGGGACGAACCTCACGAGGAGAAGGTGAAACATGGAAAATTTGATCACCTGTGGAAAGGCCCGTATAAAATTGTAGCCTTCAGAGGAAAGAACGCTATGTGTTGGAAGAAATGGAGGGTGGATTCAATATCTGGAGCTCCGATAAATGAGAGGCTCCTCAAACATTACTTTTTGTAAGAAATCCTAGCCCTATTTTCATTATATATACCAAATTTCATTTTAACATTGCATGTGTGGATGGCTCTCTGACAAACTTAAATCCCTAGGTGAAGTTAGTAAGGTCTCCAAGGGATGTTGTCACCTAGTTTTTCTTTTCAGGAAAATTTCAAAGTTACAGACCCTAGAACAGAGTTGGGGATTTTTTAGGAAAGATTGGGATCATCCCAATGGATGAGGCACCTAGTCTACAGAGTTATTTTCTACTTCACAGGGAGGATATAATCCCCAAGTTGGATTCATTATTAGCACCTTGTTTGTACCAGTGCTAAATTTTGAAGAACTTTGTAAGGGGGATTAGCGCCATTTTGAGCTGAACAACTGACAAGGTAATGGGACAATAGGAAAGGAGGAAGAAGGTCCAAAAAATACCTTATCATAGGACCATGAAGGAAATCATGATGTTTTATAGGTTATGCAATGATCAAAATGAATGGCGTAGATTACTTAGCAGTGACAATCAACGGTTGCTAAGGATTTCACGGGGTAAAGTTGCATGGAGAGAAAACAAGGTGAAGGATCATGAATTGGGTTACACCCTCCAGGTTTCGATGGCTGCAATATAACGGTGTCATATATATACGGCTGAAAATAATCTCATGATGGAAACTTGCACAATGGGTAAGCCAAGTTGGGGCCGTGAAATCTCGTAAGGTCCTCATGATTGAATGGACACGATCTCAGGCGTGCCAAATCCATGGACGATATGTGTTTTAGTGGCTTGAAGTTGTGCCAAGATTAACATGGTGGGACGCTGGGAAATTTCTATAGGACCCTCATAGTTGATCGATGGAGATATGGCAGGGATCAGGTCAGCGAATTAGATTTATTTCATGTTCCGAAGCACACAAGATTTAGCGAGAGGATCTACTGTGAAATCTAGTAGGACATCACGTTTTGGATGGCGTAGATCTGGCTGAGATCTGATTGATGGTTCTGGTTTATTTCACGATGGATAGGTACAAGGAGGTTAAAAAGGTAAATGATTTCAAAATTGTGTAAAGGACCATATCAAGGGATGGCTAAGATCCCTCGTAGAGTAAATATACGGTCGTGATTGATTTCGTAGGGGGAAAAAGTGCAAAGAGGGAAGGATTAGTGCAGGTATGAAGAAAATATGAAGCATGGGAAAAATTTGATGATGTAGATCGTGGTTGAGGGACTAAAATTGTTAGGAGACATTCCAGAGCATCACTATCAGAGCAAGCGAGTGTGCCTCTTAGACGTTGTATTTCCATTTTGGATCCAGTGTGTTTGTTGCATCATATTGCATGATTAGGTATAAATCATGGTGAATCTTCCGCCTTAAGAAGTTTGTTAGGATTTGAATCATGATTTTGGATTTCATCCCCAAATTTTGTAATAGAATTGTGCTCTATTTCGAGGTTGGTCTCGGGAGACATAGCACTATAAATATGACCTCAATTGATGAGGAAAGGATTGGAAATTTCATTCAGGAAGCATTCTTCTCTTGTTTTTGTCCCTGTAACTTTCTTGGAAGTGTTAATGAGGAACATTCTCTTGCATTTCTGAGATTCATCATGGTATTCTACATTCAATCTATTTTTCTTGTTTTATCATGTTCATTTCTATGTTATTTCTACTAATGCTCTCTAGTTGCATATGAGGAATTTGTTTCATTAAGTGCTCCTTGTATCAAAAGCTACATTTGTGATGTGTTTATGATGTACGTTATAGAATTCACTCTCAATTAATTTCTCTATATCATTCATTAGCCTTATTTGTGTTGCTGCTAAAGGTGGTGCAAGAAATTCACCCACATATAGGTGCCTCTTGCTTCATTGGGCTTCTTCTTCTTTCCCCCTATCTCCCTTTCAATACATTCAATCTTTTTGGCACCTACTTTTCCTCAGAGTACAAAGGAAATTCCCCTCTCATTTTCTCTATAACACACTTGATTGACTCAATTTTTGACTCCATTGCCCAATGATTTTTTCTGTATGTCTGTTCTACCATCTTTAAATCTACCAACACCTAGTTCATATCATAAATATAGCCTTATGCATGATTGTTTAAATCCATATGGGTATGTGAAACACCCTATGAAAAGAGATATTCCTATCTGATTGTATTGGCTAGAATACAGTCTAAATATTTGTTTGAAATGGTTACCCCTATGACTTCCTACTACAACCATAGGAAAATTACAGGGTGCTAACATGTGGATTTTTAAAATTGCTTTTTGTAATTTTTAATTTTATGATCCGACATGTATTTTGTTCATTATTGTTCTTTGTTAACGTTATGTTACATTACAACATCTCCCCAACTGGATTGTAGAGCACCTCACTCCTCTCGGTGCAATTAACAACATGTAAATATTAGAACATTGTACTCATCTATATGAATTGCTTGGATAATGTATGTGTGTGTGTATGTGTGTGTGTGTGATCTATTATAGATATCCTAAAGAGATACAAATGTTCTACATTATTTTAGAAGCTAAACAACTATCCCATAGAACTTGAAATCTTAACATAATAATGAGGAAGTACTTTATAGATATAAAATATTTATTTACATCTAAGAGAAAATGAGGCCTACTTAGAGTAGCATTATGAATGAATAAACAAAATATAAGACTAATATTGTATATTGGAAACCAAATGAAATATAATGTAGGATTGCATTATCAAAACATGTAGCTTGAACAATATATATATATATATATTGAACATTTAAATTGCATAATAAGTAGATTAGTTTAACTCACATATGATCTACAACAGTTGTAGGAAAACACAATTGAAACATTCATGTTCCACCCAACCATATACTCCAGGACAATCAATCTTGTTGCTAAATAGTCACCCCCTAGCATGCATCATGACACCATAGGGGCTAACACCCTTCCCTCCAACTGCAACAACTATACAAAATAGCATTTTCACACTCTCAAGTGTATAGACAACTATTTCTTAACTCAAACAAAGCTCTAACTTCTTAAAAATTTCCTAACACATAATAGTTCCCACCCAACATATTTCTCATGCATACTAGACAGTGTCATATCCTCACACATATGCATATAATAATGATTTTCCTAGGTCTTGTGAAAGGCTCAACTTTCCCTCCTTGGGAATATGTTAGACTTAGATTCCGTCCTAGATTTTTGGAGTTGGTTCAATAAAACTACCTATTGACACTTGTTTTTTCCACATCATGAGTGGAAGGAATGTATTCCCCACCTATGGAGTCATGATTCATCAAGTTCTAACATGGCGATTCCAATTGCTCCAACATTTAATTAATAATGTCAAAAACTATATTTTACATAGGTCCATCCATGAGGACAAGTGACAGTCTTTATCTTGCACAATTTTAAAATAAAATAATAGAATACTAACCACTTAAACATAAATATGAATTTGTACTTAGTCAACCATCCAAATAAAAACACGAGGCATATTACATTCTTCCTCCCTTAAGCTTAACACTATCCTTGTTGTTCAACTTTGATCTTAATATAGAATAGAGATGGATATGCATATCTAATGTCATCCTCTATCTCCCAAGGGCCTCCTCAAGGCTATAGTGCTCCCATTGCACTTTTACCCGAGAAATGATTTCGTTCCAAAGAAACATCCATTTATGGTTGAGAATGCATAAAGGTTTCGCTTGGAACTTTCCTTTTGGTTCCACTTGCACCACATTCATATAATTAAGATGATAAAAATCATGAGCATACTTTTCTAACAAATATACATGAAAAACATTATGAGCTTTTATGTTGGGTGATAGTGCAAGCTAGTAGGCCCAATGGCGAAATTCTGGCTAGCACTTGAAATGATCCACAAAAATTTGGTGCAAGTTTGGAGTAGTTCCCCAACTTCAAGGAAATATTTTTTGTTTTAATTTCAAGTACATATGGTCTCCCACATTGACCTATTTATGAGTTTTTTCTTGGTATGCATAGATTTTATGTTTATCCTAAGCTATCGTCATTTTTTTTTCAATTTTTTCTCACATCCTACACTACTTGTTCCATCTCTTTAAGCATGTCTAGTCCTTAAATCATTCTATACACTAGATTTCTCCATCCCACGAGTGTAGTACATTTTTTGTCGCACAATATTTCTAAAGTACTCATTTTTTTATTTTGATAGCCATTGTGTAAGCTAAGTGGAGATAGTCTTCCTTGTTAGTGAGTCTATCCATTACATACATGTGAAGAATTTATTCCAATATATAATTTGTCCTTTCTGCATGTATATATTTCTAAGGATGATACACAATACTAAAATTGATTTGTGTATATAAACCTTCAAACAATGCCTTCCAGAAATTTAAAGTAAACTTTGCATCCCTATTAAAAATTACAGTTTTTGAAATGCCATGCAAACTAAAAATTTCTCTCATGAAAAATTCTACTATATTTACAGAGTTATAAGTAGATTCAATATCAATAAAGTGTGTTTCTTTGCCCATGTTTTCTACCATAACCATTATTAAGCCATGTTTGTCTCTTTAATTTTTGCAACCTAGTGATAAATCCATTGAAATCACTTCCCATTTCCATTTCAGAAGGGATAAAGGGTGTAACAGGCCTATTGGGTGTCAATGTTCGTCTTTGACCTATTGACATTCTAAGCACTCTTTATCCATTGTTGTTCCAAAATTCATGTTTGGCCAATAATATTATGTTTTTCATGGTTGTTAATTTTTTCTCGTAACTTGGGTGAACTAAATATGGTATTTTATTGCACTCATCCATAAAGTACAAGTTTTAATTCTATATAATTTGGAATGTATCATATATAGTTTTAAAAATTAATAATCCATATTTGTCAATGCTATATTTCTGATTGATTCTTCTACACTTTTTCTTTTATTTTGCAATAAATTACATTTGTAACTAATGAATATTTAATTCAAAATCAAATTTACAACTACTTATTGATGCAACATGCATCATGTAAACCTTCTTGTTGAGGGCATATGTAATCTTGTTTTCTTTCCCTTTGATATGTTTTATTTCAATCTCATATTCGCTTAGGAAAGATAACCATCTAGCTTGTCTCATGTTCAATTCATGTTGGTCGAATAAATTTTTTAGACTTATTTTATTGGACATCAATAGGATTTTTTTACCTATTAGGTAGTGACTCCACTTTTTCAAGGCGTGTATTATAACCGCTAATTCAAGATCATGTGTTGCATATTTTTTCTCATGGTCCTTTAGTTTTTTCGGATTCATAACAGGCTACATGATCTTCGGGAAGTAATATTCCACCCAACCCTTCTTTACTTGAATCCATGCATAGAACAAAGTCCTTGTAAGGGTCCACTACTTTTAGGATAGGTGCAGTAGTGAGTAAGTAAGTTAGCTTGTCAAATATCTCTCAACATTTTTGTGACCAAATAAATTTTGTTCCCTTATTTAGAAGAGATGTGATGGGATATGCATCTTTAGAGAACACTTCAAGAAATTTCCTATAATATCCTAGGATTCCCATGAAGGATATTGTGTCATGCACATCCTTGGGAATATTCCAATCTACGATGATATTGGTCTTATGTGGGCCTAAGGATATTCCCTCTTCAAAGATTATGTGGCCTAGATATTGCACTTGTCTTTGATAGAAGTCACACTTGCTAAACTTAGCATACAATTAGTGTTTTATATATACTTGCAATACTATACTTAGATGTTGTTCATGTTCTTATTCACGCTTTAATATATGAGTATGTCATCTATAAATACTAAAACAAACTTGTCCAAATAATCACTAAATATGTTATTCATCAAACACATAAACGTAGTTGGAGCATTTGGAATACCAAAGGATATAACAACCAACTCATAGTGTCCATTTCTTTCTCTAAAGGTTATGTTGTGTGTATCCTCATCTTTTATTCTAACTTGATGATATATGAACCTCAAATATATTTTTAAGAATATTTTGTATTCTCTAACATGTTCAAATAAGTCAAATATTCGTGGTAAAGGATACATGTTCTTGATTTTCATTTTATTCATCTAATTGTAGTCAATGCATAGTAAAAAAGTGCCATAATTTTTATCAACAAATAAAATAGGTTCTCCCCATGGGGACACACTTGGCCTTATATAATTTTTGACCAATAATTATTGTATTTTCATTTTAAGTTCTATTGACTTAGAAGTACTCATCATGTATGGATATTTGGAAATTCACACAAATCCTGGTATTAATTCAATACTAAAATCAATATCTCTTTTAGGAGGTAGTCTGGGAATCTCTTCGAGAAAAACATCTTGATATTCCTTGAGCACATAATAGTCTTCTAAATATTTTTTAGCGTTCTCCTCCTAATTATATCTTATTTGTACTACATGCAATTTGCAGCCTTTCCTGGCACATTTCTTTAACTTTAAGGTTGATATTTGTTTAACTGATATGGCAATAGGAATACCTTGAATTGTTCTATGCCTGTTCTCATCGTCTAGAGAGTCAAATATTTTATTATAATAATTTAGTACCAATTTATATGCCTCTAGCCAGTCCATCTCGATAAGAACATCATAATATCCTAATGGTAAATTATTCATATTTTCTTTTGTATCCAACCCATTCATTCCCAAAGAGAAATTACTTATCATTTTTGTCACCTTCCTTTTTGTACCTGTAGCTAATTGTACCAACCAATATTTTTCATGTTTAACGCCTTTTACCTTACATGACTCAACTACAAAAGGTGAAATATAACTTGAACTTGAACTAGGTTCAATAGGATAGAAAGTATTTTATTACAAATTTTTCCTTCTATCTCTACCATTGATGAGAGATGATATGCTTGTCTATTAACTAACGCAAAATTTATCTTTTGTATGTTCCTATTCACATCGTTAAATGTTGATGCTTCCTGGATGCTATATATTGTTTTGGTTCCTCTATTTTGGTTAGGAAAATTTCTAAATAATTGTGGTTCACAACATCCCCAACATTTAACAGGTTCTATCACTAGTTCATTGGGATTTCTGTTAACATATTCCGTTTATTTTGCACCATTATGAGATGGTGTGTAAGACTGATTAAAATTTATGTTGTAGTTGGGTAAAANTTGAACAATCAGTGAATTGCCAACGCTCTTGAAACATTTACAAATTGTGCTTCTTCTGAATATAATGCTCTTTTTTCCTCCACAATTGCAATGATGTCTATCAAATACCTCTCCAGGTTATTATAAACTAGTTTATAGCAAATATGTCCATGTTAGATATTTCAAGTTTCACAAGAACTCCTAATAAATGGGTGAAATCATGAAGTTGGGTGTCTATTTTGGGGGGGTCTATGACAAAATCGAAGTTGTTTTTACATGTTTCTCAACTTCGAACAAAGAAAAGTTGTATTTGTGTTTAGAATTTCACTTTCGAGTAAAAACAAAAGTTGTAAACAATCGTGTTAGCTTTCTATCTGTTATTTTTCAGAATTTTTTTATTGGTATTTTATATGTCATTTTAGCAATTGTTTGACAGTATGTTCTTAAGTAATGAAATTATGGTAAATAGTCATGTCGGAAGACGTAACTTTATTCATTATTAACTTATTGTTTATTAAAAACTAAATATGTTAGTAAAATCTACACAGATTGTACTAATGCATGACTATAATTTTGTATCCAACAGAGACATACAATAATTATTAGAATTTTTTGAAGTGGACCTACCTGAAAAACTATCATAAAATTGACATGTTTAAGGAGACGTTACACTTTGTATAATTTTCCATTTCATAACACAAAATTGAAAGTACCCTTTTGAAACTAACACATCAAACTTGTGTACCACTGGTTTTTCAATTTTTTTCATAATGTCGTTTTGAAGTTATTGATTTTTCATATCACTAGTTTTTCTTAAAATTTCAAGCAATCCAAACCCCTTATAGGAAAAATATTCTAAGTATTTACTGTATGTCATGAAATTTAATAAAAATCACATTTATAGAAACTAAATTGAATTATGCATGTAATGGTAGTATTTGTGAAATGAAATAGCAAATATTTCATATGATCCGACATGTCCGAAATTGCAGAAAGCTTCAGGAAAAAGCTGGAGAACTGATTTCTGAATATTTGCAGTTGTTCGGCCGAACATATTTTCCGGCCGAACAATTATTAGTTCGGCCGAAACGTTAGTTTTAACTGACGGAATAATTGTTCGGCCGAACAAATAGTTCGGCCGAAAATACTTTTGTTTTTTTTCACGTCGGCCGGGAAAAAAACGCCGATTGAAAACAAAAAATTCATATTTATAAAAAATTTGAATTACACATTTTCGCATTTTTTAAATCATTCGTATTATACAAATGCTCTGTAATTTGTAAGGTATGTACTGCGACTTTTTTGATTTTTTTTTTGTATTTCAAAGCATTTTTAAGAAGATTATTTTTATCTTTGTTGCATTTTTGAGCACTTTTAAGAGGATTTTTTTTTGTTGTTGTATTTCTAGGCACTTTTATGAAAATTTTTGTCTTTGTTGCATTTTTGGGCACTTTTATGAAATTTTTTTTGTCTTTGTTGCATTTCTGGGCACTTTTAAGAAGATTTTTTTTTTCTTTGTTGTATTTCTGGGCACTTTTATGAAAAAAATTGTGTCTTTGTTGCATTTCTGGGCACTTTTAAGAAGATTTTTTTTGTCTTTATTGTATTTCTGGGCACTTTTATGTAATTTGTAAGGTATGTACTGCGACCTTTTTGAATATATATATATTT